>JABUQX010056577.1:0-5000 GCA_015478945.1 Trachelipus rathkii
TCACTTCTAGATCATCTGGAATCTCATTCACTTCTTTCGATCGCCAGTACGGATTTCGGCGCTCGAGGTCCTACTGGCGATATACTTTCCATCTTACTGATTTATGGTTTTCCGCCCTTAGGAACTACGGGAGACTTGCGTGGTGGGCGCTTGACATATCCAAGCATTTGACCGGTATGGCAACGCGTCACTGCTCTCCAAGCTCCCTCCTTTGGGTTCCTCCTTCCTCTTTGCTTACTTATGTCTAGTTTTCTTTCAAATCGCTCAATATCGGCTGTTGTTGATGGGGCGACTTCTTCTTCCTTTTCTGTCAATAGTGGTGTTTCCTCAGGGTTCTGTCTTATCTCCTACTTTATTCCTACTTTTCATTAATGATCTTCTCACCTGCACATCTAAATCTATTACTCATGCCGATGACTCGACCCTTCAATTCTCAACTCATTCAACTTCTGCCCTTCCTTTAATTCTAGAATTGCCTCCCGTCTTAATCTTTCGATTTTATTCGCGCTGATCTGGATTAAGAAATTTCCGGTGGGGTGCGTCTGAACCTTGTGAAAATTCATTCCTTAAAACTCACTTTGCTACAAAATCCTCCCTCTCTAAGACACATTCTAACTTTCCTATCTCTTTCGACGGTTCTCTCGTCTCTCCTGTCGACAATATACCATCCTTGGCCTTTAACATAAAAACAAAAAAATGTCTTGGAAACCTCACAATCACTAACGGTTGCAAAGGCGGCCTCAAAGAAGCTGGGAGTTCTGTTAGACTGCGAGACTTTTTTCTTCTTCTCAGTTCCAGCTTTACAAGGGCCTCATCCGCCCTTGGTATGGAGTACTGCTCTCATAATCTGGGGGGCTCAGGTTTCACCGGCTTTTGGATAGGGTTCGAGTCAAAGGCAAAAAAGACTGTCCTGTTCTTTCTAGTTACTGAACCCTCATCTTTTTTGCGGCGCGGATGTTGGTTTTTTATCTCTTGTTCTATAGGTACCGTAGCGTCAAGTGCTCGAGGGAACTTTCCACTCGCGTGCCACCACCTTTAAGACGCCCTGTAGCACAAAGGGGTGCTGTGTCGGCCATGAGTTTTGTGTGATATCGGCAACTCCAGACTAGTTCGCTGCGGTGCCTCCTTCTTTCCTGCCACCTCTGTTCTGTGGAATTCTCTTCCATCTTCTGTGTTTCCTACTCAATTTAATCTCCCTCACTTTAAAGCCCGCGTATGTGCTCATCCTGCGTAATTTTGTTGTTAGTTGAAATTTTTGTTGATTTAACAACCCCCTCCTGAATAGGGCTTTGCCCGTGAGCGGTGGTGATAACCGTAAAAAAAAAATGTCCTGTGCGTCTTTTGGAAGCCCTTTGACCTCAGGCCCTTCATGACGATAAGAGACATGGAAATCTTTGGTATCTGCCTTTCAAGTGACAATGCTTTGTTTGCAAAGAGGATTTCGTTTAATTCGTCTCAACAACTTTGACAGTCTGCGATGTCCGCACAGAACGTGGCCTTAAACATATATGGCAATCTTTCACTTCACCAGTGTCCTCGTACAACTTTAGTTCACGATGCAAAAACATACGACTAATACCTAGGAATTCTAGAGTCTTGAAAATTGTATTCTTTTTCCATGCCACACAAAGAGAATTGTGGAAATCTCTATATCTTATGTAACGCTATAACAATAACACGATTTTGTATGCCTCCCTACTCCATATAGTTACTTAATATGCAACGACAAAAGCAGTGTTTAAGCTTAAAGTGTGAATATAACATATTGAGACCATAAATTATCTCCTTGGATATATTAATTTCTTTACCGGGCTATAGCAAGTTCAATTTTGTAGAAGTATTTTTGGAAGTACATACTATATATATATATATATATATATATATATATATATATATATATATATATATATATATATATATATATTATATATATATATATATATATATATATATATATATATATATATATATATAATATATATATATATATATATATATTATATATATATCCTATTTAATTCATTGCAGGTTCATAACAGAGTTGGAACTAAAGTAGAAGCTTACTGGTGCCATCGAGACTGGTACCATAAATATAGATGGAGAACCTACGAAGTATACATGTTGATCTGCATCCTGATTCTTCCTGTGATTATTATGACCTTTGCCTACTCAGCGCTTTCCTTTCAATTAGGTCATGTCCTTGGAGAACGGGATTCCTTGGTCATGGCTACCAGGTCGTGAGTTTCAGTTGGTGTGGTAGTAAAAGTACCATCTTTTTTTTTTTAAAGTTTAAAGATATTGAAGGATTACTTATTATTCACTATTAAACTTTTGAAGTCAATGTTACTGAACAAGATGTGACAATGTTTTATTAAGGTAGCTGATATATATATATATATATATATATATATTATATATATATATATATATATACATATATTTTATATATTATGTATATAATATATTATTATATGATATATATATATATATATTATACTACTTGGAAAAATGGAGACTCAAGCATTAAATGGGAAAAGATGTTCCACACACCAGTCAGCATACAACGACATGAAACAGGTGAAGTAACAGTACAAAATTTTGATATTATTATAGGAGTATATTGAGTATTTGTGGTGTACTGTTTTAGCTTTAGATATTTGATTTGCGATATTTTTATAGTTTAGCTTAAAAAATAAAAATATATAAGATAGTTGTAAACAAGGTTGAGGAACTGCAATGGAACCCTTCGAGCCAAACCTGAATGATTTTGACTTAAAATAGTGAAGTTGGAACTGTTTATTTTAAAGTAATGAAGTAGGAACTGGAGCTGAAGACGGAAAAGTAATTAACAGGCTCCTCCTCAGCCCTGATATAAACGGAAACGTGAGTATAAAAAAAAATTAAAACGAAAAAAAAATCGATTCTGTGGCGACTAATGAGTATTTAAATATCGAATATAGGAGAGAACATATTTCTCATTCGGAAACAGTCCTGACAGGACATAAACAAGCGGTGTAACGATACGCACCAAAGAGTTTTCCTAGATAAAGAATAATATATATATATATATATATATATATTATTATTATATATATATATATATATATATATATATATAATATAATATTATATATATAATTATATATATATATATAAATATATATATACTACTCATCAAAATTAACGTACCACAAGGTTATGTGGCGAAGGAAGGGTAGAAAAGGTTGAAGAAGGCGAAGACACACTTTATTGGACAATGACAATAACATGGTGGATTCCTCCCAGAACCGTAGGTTGATGAGTGTGAGCCAAGGTGCAAAGCTAAGGGTCTCGCGTATGGAGGGGGTTCGCGAGGTTCGGCTCTGCAAACTTCACAATGTTGGAATGTTGGTACGCTACGCACGAAACGGTCGCGGGGGGTGTTGGTCTGTCTCAATACCTGTAATGACCCCCTTTGGGCACGAATGACCGCCTGACATTCCGTCTGACAGCTCTCGATGGGTGTAGCGAATGGTCCTAGAAAGGGATTTGAATCCCATTAACGTCGTGCAGTGCCTGTCCAGGTCGGGAGGGTTCCGTGAGGGAGTTGCAACGGTCGGATTCGACGTTTCCAGGATATCCCGCAAAATGTTTCGATTGGGTTAGGTCCGAACTATATGCTGGCCACTCCAACGCCGTAATTTGAACTGTCCTAAGATAGTCGTTCACACATTGGGGCTTGTGTGGTCTTGCATTGTCATGCATTAGGATGAAAGAGTCACCGATGTAGGAGGTATATGGCACGACATATGGTTCGAGGATGTCTTTGATAACCTTACGGCTGTAAAAGTGCCTCCATCGAAGATGTGCAACTCGTAGGCTCCGATAAAGAGCATGTCTCCCCAGATCTAACCGACCCACCTTCAAAACGCAACACCTGCAAGCATTTGAATTGTGCGAACCGTCTTCGTCGGTCGTCGGTATACTCTCAGCCCGCCTTCGGACGGCGGTACAAAGACACTCTGACTCGGTCCGTAAAGAAGCACCTTTGTCCAAATCATGATCGTCCAATGATGTGTTCTCGGGCAAATGCCAGTTGCGCCCGCTCTTCGATGTGCCGTGGTGTGCGGTGGACCTATGGCAGGTCTCGGGGCGGTTAAATTATGTTCCGCAAGAACGCCGACTCACTGTAGTTGGTCACTCACCCTGGTACCATGTACCCTTCGCCAGCTGTATCTTGCAGATGTCGTGCGTTGGTTGGGCGCTTTTCGTAATGCACGCAGACTATAAATCGGTCTTCCACGGGTGTCGTGGTCCTGGGCCTACCTTGTCCTCGCCGGCGTCATGTTTCAGGGTTTCCTGTACGTTGACCCACCCGTGCAATCGTTGTGTGCTCTACACCGAACCGTCGACCAAGTTCCCGGTACCCTTGTCCTTCGGCGTGGAGTGTTGTTATCTACACGCCTGATCTCTTGACAGTTTGCGCACTAATCCTCTTCCATGTTTATCGAGGTCCGCTTCGTACGTGAAAGGTCCCTCGTCAATTATACCCGACATAACCTACCCCACCTCTCCGAGGTCTAGTTACGTTTTTTATGTTTTACTAAATTTATCGCGGTGACGGCCCCATTGCTGCAGCGAATTCTCTGCGGGGTGGTTACATAATTACACTGATGCTGTCATTTGTGTTGGTGTGGGGTTTTATGGTTAGGGGCCTTCCCGTTCCTGCATGTAACATTTATCATAGTGGTGCGTTATTTTTGACGAGTAAATATATATATATATATATTATATATATATATATATATAATATATATATATATTATATATATATATTAATAATATATATATAAATATAGTTATGTGTATATATATATATATATATATATATATATATATATATATATAGACTGCAATAACATCGCCATACACGATTGAAACTCGAAAAATCTAGGAAAAAGTAGCTATCAAAAGAAAGTAATGTTTACTTTAAAGTTTTGCTAAAGCAGATGTTTCACGAG
>JABUQX010056577.1:12500-44801 GCA_015478945.1 Trachelipus rathkii
AAAAAAATTAATTAATTATTAATTATATATTATTATTATTATTATTATTATTATTATTATTATTATTATTATTATTATTATTATTATTATTATTATTATTATTATTATTATTATTATTATTATTATTATTTTAAGGCTAATTTAAAGGGGAAAATTTTCCTCATTTATGTCGAATTTTAAACCCGTGACATTATCAAATCTGAAACAAATGAAATTGGTGTGTTTACTGAAATCGTGTTTTTGACATGTATTGAATTATTACAAAAGAATTAATTTCCCCAATGTGTTTGTCTGGAAATAAGTTCGCTCAAGAAATTCCTTTGACCTTTATATTAAATATAAGTACTTCCTATTTCAAGAAATTCAATTATATATAATATATTATATATATTATTATATATATTATATATATATATATATATATATATATTATATTATATATATATATATATATTATATATAAATATTTTTGATATATATATTATATATATATATATATATAAAATAAATTATATATATATATATATATAATATATATATATATATATATATATATATATATATATATATATATATATATATATATATATATATATAATATATATATATATATTATATATATATTATATTATATAATATATATATTATAATATATTTATATAATATATATATATATATATATAATATATATATATATATATATTATATAATATATATATATATATATTATATATATATAATATATATATGACAATGTTCTGATGATTATGGAAAATGGGATTTTTAAATTATTTGATTTGAGGGATTTTTTTTACGAATTTTCTCAAATTTCTCATTAAATATAAAAGATTTGGCTCTTGTTGATTATCAGCTTCCATTAAGCTTAACCCGATTTTATTTTAACCTACTAATCGAACACAACGACACCAACGCTTCATAGCGGTTTAAAAGATCGAACTTTTTTTCTAATGTTTTTAGTTTGTTAGTTTATTGAAAAAATGGAATGAAATAAATTACTATATAAGTTTGTTAAATTGGAAAAGTGAAATAAATAATAACACTAAGTTTTAGTGATGATAATACTATTATTAATAAGTTTGCTTAAAGTAAGATTTAAATAATATCTAAAAATAATTAGGATTGTTTTTTTATATTCTTAAAGGTGTGGAAGCTCACTTTTATATAGTTTATTAGCGACAAAATTGTGAATTTTTTTTTTTGTTTTTACAGTTATATATTTTCTGAAACAAAAAATGAAACAAATTATAATCTTGAATGGTTTCACAATAACATTTTAACAGAAACTGATGCAGGAAAAATTTTTCAGACGTATGAATTTATTAATTCAAATATTTAGTACAATAATAATAATAATATATAATAATAATATATAAATATAATAATAATAATAAATAATAATAATAATCAATTAGTTTAGCAATTTTTAAGTCAATTAAACTATGCGAGTACGTTGAGGTTAAGGTTCCCAAGAAGCCCATATATTTCCAGTAGGGCCGAGCCGGTGGGGGAGTGGGGGGGGGGACGAAGTTCCCCCCCGTCGTCCACCTAGAGGCCGAGAGACCCCGACTCCTGATATCTAAGTGCGGTCTACTCTAGGGTATTCGTTAGTTTTAAATTATAAAAAGACTGTACATAAAAATATATATATATATGATATATATTATATATATATATATATATATATTATATATATAATTATATATAATATAATATATATATAAGTATATATTATATATATATATATATATATATATCCTACTACGTAATTATCAAAATATTTCACTTTTTAAAAAATATTTAATATAAAAGTGATTGTTAAATAATTACCACTTAAATTCATTGTTAGTATCATATACAAAAACTGACGGAGTCATAAAACAAAACAGGTCATATATATTTTTTGAATCAGGTTCCGTCACCACTTTATTCATTGTTAGATCAATATGCAATATATTGAAAAAAAAAATCAAAACTGACCGAGTCGTAAACGGAGTATATGCTAGCAACATTTTAGTACGTTTTATGTGTCAGAATGCAATCCAGAGTGAAATAAATAATGAATATAAAAGTAAATTACATTATATATATATATATATATATATATTTAAGTAAAGGTTTTATGTTTTTAATATTTTTAAGGTGTGAAGCTGCTTTAGTATTAAAGTTTATTTGATATTAAGCATTTTCACTTCAATTTTATGAAAATGTGTTCGAATTCATACATCGATATGTATATGAAGGTGGAAGCTGATAATCAACATGATCCAGAATTGTAGTATTTTATGTTGAGGTGAAAAGTTTAATCTATAGTTATATATATATTATAATATATATATATATATAATATATATATAATATATATTATATATATATATATATATATATATATATATATATATATAATATATATATATATATATATATATATATATATATTTTCTAGGTCTTTTTCTGGTTACGACAGGTTTTCTCAAAACCCCTTACTTTTTGAGCTGTTATACCGCTTCTGATGCGTGTTTGAAGTTCAAGAAGATTTTTTCGGGTATTTAGCCCTAGGGTGTTTTCTAATATTTTTATAGCGGTTTTAGCTAAAACTGCAGCCTCTAATATGAATAAAAATACCTATCACGCTCCTAGGTATTCCTGGCTTTTGACTACTTCTTGAAGAAATGTATATGAAACTTTATTCAGTTTTAATTCTTTATTCTTATAGTTCTATATTTACATAAATAGATTATTGTCGTAATTTATGAAGTTAAGGAATTAAATTCATTAGTGCTTTCAGAAAGTTAATAAATTAATAAATGTCAATTTCAAAAGTTTTCAACAAATGTTTATATGTTTATTTAAGTTAGGTTATGTTAAGCAAATATTAAGCAATGTTTAAAAGTTTACAAAATTTCAAGCCCAGACTCGTACTTTAAAAGTCTTTCTGTAATTTAAGATTTCACTGATATATATATATACTTCTATATATATATATATTTGTTACCAAACATATATATACATATCATATATATATATTATATTATATTATATATCGTTTTAAATTGCACTGCTCTATATATATACATATATTTCTATATATATATATCCTTGTTACCAAACATATATATACATATCATATATATATATATTCACAATTGTTTTTCAGTTATGTTATTAATATATATATATATTATATTTTATATGGTATGCAAAAAAAATATAGTTTTTAGTTTCGCGTTACACATAAATGTACATAATTTGTGTGTTCCTGGCACACACGTAAAATATATCCTTTTACGCCCAGTTGCCTGGTTCACACATAGTCATGTAAGTTTATGTGATTAAATATATTTTTTCTTACGTAGGTATGAATATCCTGTGATGCTAAAATGACGTATTACTAATGTTGTAGACGGCAATTTCTTTCCATTATTATTAATAATCTTAATATTATTATTATTATTAATATTATTTTTATTATTATTTTTATTATTATTATTAATATTATTTTTATTATTATTATTAATATTATTTTTATTATTATTATTCCATTATTATTTTTATTATTATTATTAATATTATTTTTATTATTATTATTCCATTATTATTATTTCGAAGTTAATTTGTTTTGCAACTAAAATGGCTTCGAAATTTACAACAATAAAATTTTTAATAATAAAATAAATATTAATATTTATATCTCAAAAAGTTTTGAAGCTAAATAAATTTCAAAAATTTGAAAAATAAAAATTAGAACTTTAAATTAAAAGTTTTCAAATAATAATAAAAAATCAAACTGCATCGTCTACTTACGTTACCAAAAATATGTAAAGTTAATATTGTTGGGGACGGAATTTATTTTAAAGTAATATTTAAAATTTGTTTTTAAAAAATATAAAAAAAATGATTTTAAAATTAATTCTGAGATCGCGTTGATTCGCTTTACGAAAATTTCTAAGTTAAAATAAAATCTTGTAAATTTTAATAAGTGTAAATTATTGAGAAAATTTTCTAAGTTCAAAATTATTCAGAAAATTTCTGAGTTATTTTTCATTCTGAAAATTTTTCTAAGTTTCGAAAATTTTCTATGTTAATTTTATATTAAATATTTTCTAAGTTAATTTTATTTTGAAAATTTTTATAAGTTAATTTTATTTCAAAAAAAAATTCTAAGTTAATTTTATTTTGAAAATTTTTATAAGTTAATTTTATTTCAAAAAAATTCTAAGTTAATTTTATTTTGAAAATTTTTATAAGTTAATTTTATTTCAAAAAAAATTCTAAGTTAATTTTATTTTGAAAATTTTTATAAGTTAATTTTATTTCAAAAAAAATTCTAAGTTAATTTTATTTTGAAAATTTTTATAAGTTAATTTTATTTCAAAAAAAATTCTAAGTTAATTTTATTTTGAAAATTTTTATAAGTTAATTTTATTTCAAAAATTTTCTGAGTTAATTTTATTTCAAAAATTTTCTAAGTTCCGAAAATATTCTAAGTTATTTTTAGTTCGAAAATTTTCTAAGTTAATTTTATTCCGAAAATATTCTAAGTTATTTTTAGTTCGAAAATTTTCTAAGTTAATTTTATTCCGAAAATATTCTAAGTTATTTTTATTTCAAATTTTTTCTAAGTTAATTTTAATTCGCTTTCATTTCACTGATAGAATTAAACTTGGTTTTTTCTTTTGTATAGTAGTTGAGGTTGTCGGGATAATGAGCTCTAGCTCCTGATCCCTTCCTTTTATACCCATTAGATGTTTATCGAAAACTTATTTTTGATTTAGCAACAGGATGGGCATCCTGTACAATGTTACGAAATTTCAACTTTTAATGCAAAAGAAAAATATAATATGAAAATACTATTGCGCAAGTGGAAAAAACCCTTGGGAAAAACCGTGTGAAAATTCTTCTTATCGTGAGAATATTATTAAAATAAATGGTATTACATAATCAGTGTTTTTCCAAATAATTACAAATATTATTTATTTTAATTGTTTTATATGTTTCCCATATCCTGTTGGGTTTTTATAATTAAGCAATCGGACTTTTCAGACTGCCCCCCCTTTAAAAATTTTAAAATTTAAAATTTGCAAAGTAAGTAAGTAAAATTCAAAAAATTAAAAATTTCTAAGTTTAAACTAGTAAGCTATGTAAAATGAGTTAATAATTAATTAAATACTATTTCAGTTAATACATGGTGTTATTAAACCTTCAATGCTGGTATGTATTGTACAATTCCATGAATTGGTTGATCGCTCAGTATGTTGATCGATACTGAGTACTGAAACATCTGATGCATTTGATGCAAAATCATCATGAATTCTTCATTCGATAATCGTTTGCATG
Source organism: Trachelipus rathkii (assembly GCA_015478945.1). Lineage (NCBI taxonomy): Eukaryota > Metazoa > Arthropoda > Malacostraca > Isopoda > Trachelipodidae > Trachelipus > Trachelipus rathkii. The sequence continues at coordinate 17,856 of JABUQX010056577.1, forward strand.
GTCTTCCTTTGCGTCTCATTTTCAGTTGTATCTCTCAGTATTATCCCAATAATTTCAATTGCCAGTAACTGGAAAGATAATATATTCGGCAGTATGGCAATTCAAAAAAAAATCTAAAAGTATGTTAACTGTGAGTAGATTTTAGAATATGATGGTTTGGAAATGTTACAGTTAAGTTGTAATGTAAAAAAAATTAAAATGTTAAAAAATGTTAAAAGTTCAAAAAAAAAATTGTAAGTGTTTGAACAAATGTAATGTCGATTACCATGTAAAAGTAAATGATATAGAATAAGTACTATGTATTTACTGTTAAAAGAGTCATATAGAATCGTATATGAAAAAAAAAATAGAAAATGAAAAATCGTAAAAATTTCAAAAAAATCTTAGGGATTTGATACTAATATTTTATTAACTTTGGTCAAACAAAAATTATATATGGGATATATATTATATATATATATATATATAACCATTTTAAAGTAAAATTAATATTAAGTAAACACTTATTAAATATATTAATTATAAACATCAGTTAAATACTAGTTAAATATTAATCAAGATTACTCCTAAAATTCTTTGGTTAGGTATTCAAAAATTTCAAAATCAATTAAGATTAGTATATAAAAAATCTCAAAAAAAATAAAATCAATTAGTGTTATCTTCTAATCAATCAATTGTAAGATTAAAGTCTTCCTCTTATTGAGAAACTTTCAGTGTGTGACAATCTAGTGGTAGCAGTATATTCTCTGCCTTGCCATGTTAAGTTCCATTGCTAGATTGTAAAAGTTTCCAAATGTTGAATTGTAAAAGTTTCTCATGATATCCTGTAAGATGGAATTTAAAGTTTTGTAGAAACTGTTATCTTGTTTGTTTGCCTTCCATTCCTAAAATTCTGTATCAAAAGCTTCTTTGTATGCATTCTGTGCATTGTATCAAATTCTGTTTCATAGATTTCTCTTGATGCCTTTTCCTGACGCCATTCGCGTTCCAAGTTTCGTCTTAGAACTGTTGGTGACAATCGTCAAAACTCCAACTTTGATAGCGGCAAGATCCGACAATCTTCTTGGCGTAGTAATTTATTCAATTTTAAGTATGTTACAAACAAAATCTTAAACTATTGGTTAGACCTATTTTGCCGAAACATACTTAAAATTAAATAAAAATGAATAAAATTATAAAGTTCAGGTATCTTTGTGTTTAATCAAGTACCGGTATTACGAACTTAAAATTAAAGGTTACTAGTATATAAAAGAAAATCAATAAACTTATATTTTTATTGTAAAATTATTATTACACATATAATAATCAATATGTACATACAAATAAAAATTCGACATCTTTCTTTTAAAGTTTCTTTTCTTTTCACTTTTAGCAATAGAGATAGTAATGAACTAGCTTTTACTATCTTTACCACTAAATGTGACTCTTCTTATATTCTTGAATCTGACTTTCTTCGCAGGTACATCTGGCTGTTTTCTTGGAGGTATATCTGGAGGTAGATCTGATGATCTTCTTGGAGGTAAATCTGGTGGTTTTTCTGGCAATTCTGGTGCTGTATGATCCATTCTTTCGGTTCGAGATGTTGACTGTCTCGTCTGAACAGGTGATCTTTCTATCATAGTATACTGGTGTTTCGGTCTATATGATAAATCTTTTTCTTTACCTCTAGTTCTACGTGTAGGTACATCTACCGGTTGTGATACTGGTAATGCTATCGCTTGTTCTTCATCACCGAACATTTCTTCTGTTGTTCTTCCGAATATTGGTTCATCTGGTTCTAATGTAGCGTGTTTTATTTCACTTTCTTGTGCTGATTCTGCTACTGGTTCCACATCTTCATCTACAGCTTCAGGTGCTTCTTCTTCCACGTTAAATTGTGATTCCTCCATTGTATTTCTATTGGTTTTGGGTGTTCTCAGATAAATTACTCTAGTTTCATTTTCATCATCATCATTAATATCTTCATGTTTTTCATACTTATTATATTTATTTTGTTTCTTCTTTCTTAAGTTAACATTAATTTTCTGTCTTGTGTCTGAGGATATATTTATATCGGTTTCTTTATTAAATTTCTCATCTTTTCCTCGTGTTCTAGCTACTTTAAAGTTATCTACATTTACTCTATATATCTTGCCTGTTGTAGGATCTCTTAAAATATAGGTATTACTTGTTTCAAATTCATTCCCATAAGCTTCGATTCGAAATGGACCTCTCCACTTTCGGAACAGTTTAGGTGATAGGTGCGGTGGTTTGATTCTCTGAGTGTACACCAAATCTCCTATCTTTATCGGTCTATCTTTTGCCGTTTTGCTGTTCTGAGTCGAGTATCTTTTAACTTCTTTTTCTAATGTTACTCTGGCTTGTCTTCTTATTTCCTTAATTCTTTCATACAAATTTTCTATCTTTTCATCCTCCTTTATAGGTTTAGGATCTTTAGATTTTATTAAGGTTTCGGTTGGTATGTCTGATGGCATACGCTTCGTGTAACCATAGAGTAAAAAATGGGGATCTGTTTTAATGCTACTGTTGTATGTGTTATTTATAGCTGCTTGGGCCAAAGGTAAATATTGGTCCCAATCTCGCTGATTATCTTTGACGTAACATCTCAGAAAGTTCGCTATATTTGCGTTTGTTGTTTCGACAAGACCATTTGAATTGGCGTGGTAGCTACTTATCTCTACCTTTTTAATTTTAAACTTTCTACATATACCTTTCATGAGTTTTCCTACAAATTCTAATGCATTGTCAGAGATTACTGTATCAGGTACTGTGTGGCATACTACTATCCTATCAATAAAAACATCTACAATCTTATCACTATCTCTCGATCTCAATGCTGCTAATTCTACATATCTTGTTAATTGATCCTTGAAGACGAGTATATATTTATTCCCTTTTGATGAAACTGTTAATGGACCCATAATGTCCATAGCAATCTTTTGGAATGGTTGTTCTGCTAAAGGATATGTTTTTATGATTGCCTTCTTAGGCTTAGATCCTTTCGCTTCTTGACACGTATGACAGCTTTTGCAAAATTCTTCAACTACTTTTCTAATATTTTGAAAATGATATCTCCTCCTTAGTTTTTCTAGAGTTCTTTCTGACCCACTATGACCTTGTATTGAGTGAGTCATATCAATGGCTATATCTATCAAAGATTTGGGTAACCATATTTTATAGTTTTCTTTTATTTTTATATAAATCATATTTTTAAAGAATTTCAAACCCTTTATCTTTTTACCCTTTTGTAGTTCTTCATATTCTACCTTCATTTCGACTGCCTTTCTTTGTTCTCTTGAAATCGTTGCGGTATCTAATGTTAAAATTTCATCTGTTTTATCTATATTTTTAATGTTATTATTAAACTTACCTTTATCTGTTTCTTTATCTTTATTATTGGAGTTCTGATTTTTCTTGTTTTTAAAACTATTATTTCCTTTAGAATGGTGCTCTATCATATTGAGTTTTTCTTGTCTCGTTTCTTCTGCTCTTATCTCTTCATCATCTATTTCACCTGTATCAGGGATATATCTGGATAAGAAATCTGCAACTGAGTTCTTCGTACCTTTTATATGTTCAAAGGTTGGATTGAAATCTGATACTGTTAAAGACCATCTAGCTAATCTAGCCGTTGGATAATCTTTCTTAGTGAATATTGCTACTGCTGCTGAATGATCGGTTTTCACTTTTATCTTATATCCATATATTAAGTTCTTAAACTTCCTCAACGCAAAGATGATTCCCAAACATTCCATCTCCGTAGGGGCATAATTCTTTTCCGCTTTTGACAAAGTTCTGCTTGCAAAAGCTAAAGGTAATTCTTCTCCTTTATCATTCTCTTGTAGTAATACTGCTCCTAAACCATGTATGGATGCGTCGGTTACAACAATAAATTCTTTGTTGAAATCTGGATATTGCACGATTGATCTTGCTAGCAATAAATCTTTCAGTTTATTCAATGATCTTTCTTGTTCCTCTCCCCAAATGAATTCTTGCTTTTTCTTAAGTAGTTTGGTTAGAGGTTCAGCAGTACTTGAAAAAGTCGGTAGAAGCGTTCTGAAAAATCCAAAGAAACCTAAAACTGAACGTACTTCTGGCACGCTAGTAGGTGTCCTTATTTTCGATAAGGTTTTTAGCTTCTCAGGGTCTACAGTAACCCCTTGACCTGAAATCAAGTACCCTAAAAAGACTATCTCCTTCTTAAAAAATTGGCATTTCTCCAGTTTAACTTTGAAGTTGCATTTCCTCAGTGCTTCGAAAACTCTTGATAGGCTATTGTAATGAGAAGGTACATCTTGAGAGTATATTATTATATCGTCAATGTATGATAAACAATCTATGCCTAGCAATCCACTTAATACCAAACTCATCACCCTACTGAACACGGCGGGTGATTGTTTCAAACCCATTGGCAGGACGCGTGGCTGATAGCATCCTCTCTGTGTTCTAAATGCTAGTAAGGGTCTACTCTCTTCGCTCAATGCTATCTGGTAGAAGCCATCGAGAACGTCTACACAGCTAAATATACTAGCTCGTCCTAGTGAGTTCACAGTGTCCTGAATGAATGGAATAGGGAAGCTGTCTCCTACAGACCATTTATTTATCTTCCTATAGTCGACACAAATCCTGGGGCGACTTCCAGACTTCTTGGGTATCACTAGTAATGGACTACTGTGGGGAGACACTGATGGTTCAATCAGGTTCTTCCTCAACTGGTCCTCTGTCCAGTTATTAATATCTTTCACAAAAGATCTAGGTTGCTGATACTGTGGAGTGAATAGGACCTTTGGGCATTTTTCATCTAGTTCTAGTTTAAATTGATAATTGGGGAACTGCCCTATGGGATCATCTGCCAGTCCCACAACGTCTCTGTTTTTCATGAGAAAATCAATAATGTTTTCAAGTTCCTCAGGTCGTTGTAACACTCTATACTTTTCTTCATCCTTTATCAGTATCTCTTTGTATGTCATATATAATTCTCTCTCTGATAACCCTTCAGTTATTGTGGGTATCTTCCGTTTTTTATAATCTTTTCTGGACTCTTGCATGGTTTGTGCATGTATTTGCTTCATCATGGTATTGCGTGTTGCATTGACTCTTTCTATTTCTGAATGATCTCTTCTCAAGACTGGATAGGCTGTTGTTATAGCTTCACCCTTCATTATTTCAATAGGGCGGCTTCCTAAATTAATCAGCTCTATAATTATATTACCTTCCTTCACATTTGATAAAGTACTCCGTATAAAGATGGCTGCGCTACCTCTAAAGGCATCAGTTGGTACTGTAATTACCATGCTGTTATCAGGCAAATGTTGCGCATTTTCATCTTCAATTTTAGCTTCTAAAATGTATTTAAATTTAGGTAAAATTCTTTTATTATTATTAAGTTTAACTATACACATTGTATCTGTGTCTTCATATAAATCAGGTTCTGCATTTATTTCAGGTGTGTATTTATCTAAGTTTTTACCATTATTATTTATTACCAACAACTTTTCTTTTATTCTTTCTTTATCTGCTGTTGACATAAGTTGTATCATGTCAGTTTGGATTCGAGAGTTTTGGGCTGCAATCATTCTTGCTGAGGTCTTTACGCTCTTTCCCGTCGAAGGCGATGACGGACAATCATCGTCAGCTTCTGGGACCCAATTATCTCTCTCTTTCTTACTGATATTCCACAAAGTATGTTCATTTGTACATCTTTTCTTCCTATGTTTATGATGTGACTTGAGGCGATTTCCTAAGTTTCTCTTACTTGTAGTTGAAGTTGATGCTTGTTGGCTGATCAATTCCAAGTTCACATCTGTATCAATACTAGTTTGGTTCCACTTAAGTTCACCTCGGTTTGGTGTTATGGTATTAAACGTCTTACGTACCATTGACGTACACACAGGCTGTGTGATTTGAGTTTCAGACCTTGTACCGCCATACTGGCCTCTTAGCGGGTGCAGATTGCTTGTTCGAAAGCATTCCACATCTTGATTGTGTTGAATGGCTGAGTTTTCAGTGCGGGTTGCGTCACTCTTCCATCTTCTAGCCCCTTTACCATTCCTGGTTCTCCTTCCATTCGTCTTGGTATTTCTTGGATATTTTGGGTCGCGATCCCTAGTATCCATCCACCATTTGGAATATCTATGAGAATTCGGTGTATATCGTTGAGCATTGGACGGTGCGGTGCGGTACCGTACTGTGTCATCACCATCAACCAACATTTTATTTTCAGAATCTCTTCTATGATTGGATTGATTGCTATAGTTGTTCCAATACTTTCTCTTCCAACTATGGTTGGGGTTTCTGGCAAAATTCCTTTTAATACTACTGCAACGGTCAGAGCTCTGATCATAACCGCGCTGATCACTTATTTCAGAATTATATTCGTAATTCTCTTCATCATGATCGAAATGTATCGTTTGATCAGATGGATGAGGAATAAAATCCTCATAATCTAACTCGTGGGCGCTGTGCTCATTCTCACTATAATTATTTTCTATGTCGGAATCAGATGATTGACCATTATGCTCATTCTCATCATAGGATGTGTATGAGTCTTCATCTGTATATTTGCCAGTGCGCTGTATCATATTTGCCGATTCAAGTGCGTACTCCATACTAGTGTGGTTGTCGCCACTCTGGACATCGCTTTCAGAGTCCTCTTCAAAGATGTCTGACTCTTCTTCCTCACGGATTACAGGTAGATCCGGAGTTCTTGAGACTTTATAACAATACAAGTCACCTTCAAAGACATCAGCCATGTGAGTCTGAGGCGGTCTTTTATATCTTTCTCTACTGGTATCCTCGTACCAGTCTTCGGCATCATCTTGGCTGTTTCTTGAGTACCTATTATTATTTTGGTACCAGCCTTTATTTCTGCGCCTATTTCTGCGCCTATTTCTATAATTTATGCGCTTATATCTTCTATTTCTCTGCCATATTATATCGATTAAATCTTCTGCCTCTCTGCCATACAGGATTCGGTTGTCGTCGCCATGGGTTTGCACGGGCATAGTTATAAGTACTATGGCATCGGCCCGATCTCTTATTCGGTCTACGACGTCTTATATTCCTCTTCCGTTGCTGCCAGCGATTCCCCGTTGTTCCTGATGTCTTATTTTCGCAGATTACGTTCGATCGTTGGTTGGAACATTCCTTGTCCACCATTTTCGCGGATAGTTTTACCTTTTTGTCTACCATTAACGGTATTGGGTTATTCACATCTACTTTTAAACCTGTGCTACTTTCCTCTTTGAAATAGCACTTCCTATCCTTAAAATCGAATATGAGTGGGGTCTGTGACAATATATCACAGCCTAAAATGAGATTACCTTCGAAATCACAGTTATCTCCTACAATTACAAATTTGAACTGACATGATCTATTAGCTATTTCTAATGTAAGTGTGGTGATTCCGTACACCTGTATTACACCCTGGGTAATACTTTCAAGATTAAGTTTAATGTCTTTGGAAATTAAATCAAAACTACCTTCTAAATCGTTAAAGTGTGTGTATTTAAGAATGTTAAGGGACGATCCTGAATCGATAAAAGCTCGTTCATTATGATAATACTTATCATTATTGCTTAAAATACTACAATTTAAATAATATGCGGCTACTCTGGTGCGGTGTGGTGCAAGATTGTCTTGCTCCGCGTGACTAATATTACACACTTTGTGCGGCAATGGTGTCTTATCATCCATATTTGAAGCTACTCTGCCGCTAGGTGCTTCCTTGAATAGGTTATCTATTCTTGTGGCGCGTCTCGTGGTGCGCATGCGCGACGCCTGGCCTTTTCTAAAAAAGCTTTGTTCTGTACCTTAGCACACTGCTCCTTTTTATTGGGCTCCGCCATTTCATAATCTGATCCGCTTTCGCTTATTATACGATGGGTCAGCTTTCTTGCCATTTTCTGATCGCCTTTCTCCTTGTTGGGTGTCTCACCCCTTTCCAATATTTTACAACTCTTGTGTATATTGCCTCTAATATACTCTGCTTCGTCCGAGTCTACTTCTGAACTGGACGGTTCTTCATATGAGTCTCTTAGTAGTTCTTCCTTAGAATGAGAACGATGCATCTGTCTGGCATTCTGCATAGGAGGAGTTTCTGTTCCAGAAACTACTGCATCTGACACTTTATTTACCTTATACTCATTGCGATTTGCCTTTTGGCTTGCTCCCTTTTCTGGAGTGAATCTCGGACTGGGGGAACTACTGCCCCTCCTTGACCTATTAAATTTATTCCAACGTACCCCTCTCGTGGGCGTTGCATCATCTCCTACTTCATTGTTAGTCGACCATGTTTGTGGTCTTCTTGGCATAGGGCTTGTACTTCTAAATCGTTGCCTTTGCCTACTACTACTTCTAGCTCTGCTGTTCCTTTGTTTATAGGAACCGGGATTATTGTAGGTTCTGGGATACTTGTGATCCCTACGTAGTGATGATCGTAATTGCCTCTTCTATATTTGCGGTCATAATCTTTTGGCCAACTATTGCCAGGTTTTCTGTACCTTTCGGCTGAACTTGCTGGTCTAAATTGTGGTCTACTACCTCTATTGTCAAATCTATTCTCATTTCTCTTTATCCCTCTCTCAAAATTATCTCCTATTGCACTTATTTTATCATCAGCTCTTCGTCTATTATCTACTTTCTTTGCACTAAGTTTACTTATCAATTCAGAAGCTGTATTTTCTTTAGTAAAGATCTTTGCCACTTTCTCTTTGGTCTTTGCATCTGTGAATTTCATATAAGTGTTACCCCACAACAACACTCTTCTCATCTCTTTACTCACTATTATACCATATCTCAATTCGAGTTCTTCAGAGAACTCTATCACCAATCTTCTTAACTTATGACAAAAAGTCGCTAGGGTCGAACTTTTACCCAATTTCATTGACGTAAGTTCTTCAAAGACCTCCCAAACACGAAATGACGTTAAAGGGGCTAAATTTTCAAGTAGTATCTTCTTAAATTCATCGTAAGAAGTTGCTTCAGAAAGCTCTGGGGTTGCTTCTAGCGCTATTCTTGCTGAAGAGTTTGCATCTGCGCTTATATGGACAAGGGCGCAAGTTATTTTTTCTTGGTCTCTGGTTATGCCCTCCTGAGCGAAGTTATGCTCAAGTATTTTTAACCACGAGTTCACATGGGGACCAGTGGATGCGGCACCGATTGCTGGGGGCCCATCCAATATGGGAATTTTAATCTTGGACATAAAAAGTCGGTTCACATTTACTGCCGTCATATTTTCTCTCTCGCTACGTTCGTCTTCTCCCGTCATATTTAAAGGATTCTCTAACACTGATATAGGTGTGTGTGGTGGTGTATGTGTGGGTTGCTGTGTAGCTAATGTTACCGGGGTCTCCGGGGGACTAAGTGGTGATCTCTCAGGAGTGATAGGTCTATCTGACCCTTGGGACATTTACTACCGAGCCTTCTCGTATTGACTCTCTACTACTTAAATTATATTAAAAGTTTTACTACTTTTAGTCCTCGTGACTACACCAAAAAATGAAATATATATATATATATATATCATATATATATATATATTTATATATATATATATATATCTATATATATTTATATAAAACTTACACACAACAAAAGATATAACCTGTAGACAAATATATATATATGAAAAAATATAAAAATGTAATAAAAATTTCACACACAAAATTTGTCACCTATATATATATATATTTATGTTAGAAAAAATGTGAAGTATATATATATATATATATATTATATATATTTATATATACTCAAACCTTTATCTACTTATTATTCACCTTTTTATACTTTAAAGAAATCGGGGATTTTTAAATTTGATGTAGGGGGTTCAAGAAAGTATGACTCGATGGTGTTTTGATATATGATGCAAACAAGTATTACAGCGTAATATAGAACAATGAATATACAAGTTGTTATTAAGGAGTAAGCGTTCTCGCTCATAAAATTTAAAAGTTAAAACTTCTTGTGTGTACCCAAATAGCACACACACACACACTTATGTGTATTTACTTTCTTACGCACATGTGTATATTTATATATGAAAGCCTTTATATATATATAAATAATGATATATGAGTTTTCTTCATATGATAACCTCTCAGTATTATTCAGCGGATCAATTAATCAAAGTGGCTTTAAGCAAGAATATTATTTATAAGACTTGGTTTTGTAAGCAAATTGAGATGGTTTTATTGTTAAAAAAAAAATTAGTGTTCTTCTATTTAATTATTTTTAGAGAGAAAAGATTTGTGGGATTGAAAATTTTCTTTAACAGATAGATTGTGTTAAATCAAGTGCAATGTTTTACTCTAATCGCGTAAAGTTTTTCTACTACTTTTAAGGGATTTTTAATGATTACACTGCCTCAATATTTTTCTTTACGTACTTGTGCAAGACTTTATGTGCAAATGAATATAAATACGACTATATATTTATATATATATATATTTCTATATATATATATACTCATATAAAGTATTTATATTGGCACTTTTGACTTGTGATCTCTTTTGGATCTAAGCAAGTCAGAGATTACTGAGAATAGATACAATGAGAATTTAGACTGACCTTTTTACCACATAGATGGCGATTTGACCTTGTTCCTTTTGGAGTTTCCTTCTTGGGTTTTTGGACGTCTTTGTTGTTAACGAAAATTTTCGGAGTTTTCGATTACTCCGAATGTACGATTTGTCTGGGCTTATTTAGACGTCACCAATTTAGGAAATCACTTTTACTTTTGAAATTTTTGTATTTATTTTCTTCACTGTTTATGAAATAAAGCACTTCTTTCTTCCGGATTGGACTTTGTAGGCTTTTAATTTCAGCTCTATATAGATGCGTGCAAAGGCGCAAGAATTTTATCGACCTAGTTTCTTCTAAGTCCCTGTTCGGGCGCCAACTGACGGGCTGCCGTTTGTTTAGCTTTTCTAGGTCTTTTCTGTTTACGACAGGTTTTCTCAAAACCCCTTACTTTTTGAGCTGTTATACCGCTTCTGATGCGTGTTTGAAGTTCAAGAAGATTTTTTCGGGTATTTAGCCCTAGGGTGTTTTCTAATATTTTTATAGCGGTTTTAGCTAAAACTGCAGCCTCTAATATGAATAAAAATACCTATCACGCTCTTAGGTATTCCTGGCTTTTGACTACTTCTTGAAGAAATGTATATGAAACTTTATTCAGTTTTAATTCTTTATTCTTATAGTTCTATATTTACATCAATAGATTATTGTCGTAATTTATGAAGTTAAGGAATTAAATTCATTAGTGCTTTCAGAGAGTTAATAAATTAATAAATGTCAATTTCAAAAGTTTTCAACAAATGTTTATATGTTTATTTAAGTTAGGTTATGTTAAGCAAATATTAAGCAATGTTTAAAAGTTTACAAAATTTCAAGTTTAAAAAAAAAAACAAATTTAAAAAGTTTCAAGCCCAGACTCGTACTTTAAAAGTCTTTCTGTAATTTTAAGATTTCACTGATATATATATATACTTCTATATATATATATATTTGTTACCAAACATATATATACATATCATATATATATAATTATATAATATTTTATATTATACAATTGTTTTAAGAATTGTAATTAGTCGTATTTCAATATTTCATATATTATATATATATATTTTAACCAAATATATATATATATATATATATATATATATATATATATATATATATATATATATATATATATATTATATTATATATCGTCGTAAATTGCACTGCTCTATATATATACATATATTTCTATATATATATATCCTTGTTACCAAACATATATATACATATCATATATATATATATATTCACAATTGTTTTTCAGTTATGTTATTAATATATATATATATATTATATTTTATATGGTATGCAAAAAAATATAGTTTTTAGTTTCGCGTTACACATAAATGTACATAATTTGTGTGTTCCTGGCACACACGTAAAATATATCCTTTTACGCCCAGTTGCCTGGTTCACACATAGTCATGTAAGTTTATGTGATTAAATATATTTTTCTTACGTAGGTATGAATATCCTGTGATGCTAAAATGACGTATTACTAATGTTGTAGACGGCAATTTCTTTCCATTATTATTAATAATATTTTTATTATTAATATTATTATTATTATTAATATTATTTTTATTATTATTATTAATATTATTTTTATTATTATTATTAATATTATTTTTATTATTATTTATTAATATTATTTTTTTATTATTATTATTAATATTATTTTATTATATTATTCATTAATTATTATTTCGAAGTTAATTTGTTTTTGAACTAGAAGCTTCGAAATTTCAACAATAAAATTTTTAATAATAAAAAAATATTAATATTTATATCTCAAAAGGTTTTGAAGCTAAATAAATTTCAAAATTTGAAAAATAAAAATTAGAACTTTAAATTAAAAGTTTTTAAATAATAATAAAAATCAAACTGCATCGTCTACTTACATTACCAAAAATCTGTAAAGTTAATATTGTTGGGGACGGAATTTATTTTAAAGTAATATTTAAAATTTGTTTTTAAATAAATAAAAAATGATTTTAAAATTAGTCTTTAAAATTAATTCTGAGATCGCGTTGATTCGCTTTACGAAAATTTCTAAGTTAAAATAAAATCTTGTAAAATTTTAATAAGTGTAAATTATTGAGAAAATTTTCTAAGTTCAAAATTATTCAGAAAATTTCTGAGTTATTTTTCATTCTGAAAATTTTCTAAGTTTCGAAAATTTTCTATGTTAATTTTATATTAAATATTTTCTAAGTTAATTTTATTTTGAAAATTTTTATAAGTTAATTTTATTTCAAAAAAAAATTCTAAGTTAATTTTATTTTGAAAATTTTTATAAGTTAATTTTATTTCAAAAAAAAATTCTAAGTTAATTTTATTTTGAAAATTTTTATAAGTTAATTTTATTTCAAAAAAATTCTAAGTTAATTTTATTTTGAAAATTTTTATAAGTTAATTTTATTTCAAAAAAATTCTAAGTTAATTTTATTTTGAAAATTTTTATAAGTTAATTTTATTTCAAAAAAATTCTAAGTTAATTTTATTTTGAAAATTTTTATAAGTTAATTTTATTTCAAAAAAAATTTCTAAGTTAATTTTATTTTGAAAATTTTTATAAGTTAATTTTATTTCAAAAATTTTCTGAGTTAATTTTATTTCAAAAATTTTCTAAGTTCCGAAAATATTCTAAGTTATTTTTAGTTCGAAAATTTTCTAAGTTAATTTTATTCCGAAAATATTCTAAGTTATTTTTAGTTCGAAAATTTTCTAAGTTAATTTTATTCCGAAAATATTCTAAGTTATTTTTAGTTCGAAAATTTTCTAAGTTAATTTTATTCCGAAAATATTCTAAGTTATTTTTATTTCAAATTTTTTCTAAGTTAATTTTAATTCGCTTTCATTTCACTGATAGAATTAAACTTGGTTTTTTCTTTTGTATAGTAGTTGAGGTTGTCGGGATAATGAGCTCTAGCTCCTGATCCTTTCCTTTTATACCCATTAGATGTTTATCGAAAACTTATTTTTGATTTAGCAACAGGATGGGCATCCTGTACAATGTTACGAAATTTCAACTTTTAATGCAAAAGAAAAATATAATATGAAAATACTATTGCGCAAGTGGGAAAAACCCTTGGGAAAAACCGTGTGAAAATTCTTCTTATCGTGAGAATATTATTAAAATAAATGGTATTACATAATCAGTGTTTTTCCAAATAATTACAAATATTATTTATTTTAATTGTTTTATATGTTTCCCATATCCTGTTGGGTTTTTATAATTAAGCAATCGGACTTTTCATATATATATAGGGTTGTGAAAAAAACGGTTTTTTTTAATTTGGTTTTTTTTTGCAAAAAAAAACGTTTTTTTTTTAAAACAATGTTTTTTTTTGTTTTTTTTTTAAATTACCTCTTTTTATGTATATTAAAGATGTTTTTAATTATACAGTAATTACCATACCTTCTATGCTAAATATTTGAACTATTAATACGGATTTATATATATGTATGATATATATAATATATATATATATATAATATATAATATATAATATATTATATATATTATATATATATATTATATATATATATATATATATGATCAAAAAGATAGTAATATTAACAGGTGTTTTGAAAGTGTCAGGAAAAATGAATGTAGGCAAGTGATGGATTTCCTGTGAGGAGAGAGTGTGCTGGTGTAGTAATACTTTTCTTTAACACTAGAGTATCCATTTAAGTACACTAGAGTTGGTGTAGGTAGAGATTGGTATCGAAGTGAAAGTATGATTGATTTTGTGTTTGGTGAAGAAGGAATGTTGAAGTATAATGTTGGATGTTAAATCAGTGAGGTGTTTAGAAATGGGATTATCGGATCATATTTGTTCTATGTAAAATTAAGTTAGTGGGGGACTTGGATGGGAGAGGAAGGTGATACGGAGGGAAGAGGGTAAATTAAGAGTGAGAAGTTTAGTGAACAAAGTAATAAGCATAAGTATGTAAGAACGCTCGCAGTAATCAGTTGAATGTGAACAGCTGAAACTAAATAAATCTGGAAGCAATTGTTAGCAGTGCAAAAGAGTTGTGGGTGTGCTAAAGTAGGAAGTAAGAATGCGAAGCAGTGAGTGGTGGAATGAGAGGTTGATTTAGATCGTTAAAAAGTAAAAAAAAGTGTGGTTGATTGTACTAAAAGCAAATGATGAGTTTCAAAAGAAAGATGCTTGGAATTAAATAAGGAGGAAAAAAGAAATGCTAAAAAGATGCGTACGTAAGAAGAAAGAAAAGGTAAATAAACAGTTTGGAAGGAGGATGAAATGGAACATACAAGGGAATAGGAAAGCTCTTCTGGAAGGGAAGCGCAGAAAGGTTAAGAATTAGAATAAGGGGAAACTGCTTTCAGAATAATGAATATGGATGGCTTTTTGTAACTGATGAAATGGATGTGAGGGAAGTGTGGAAAGAACACTTCGAAAATGTGTATAAATTGCAGTAATGAAGAGGTGATTAGTGAATGTGTGTGGGGGTTTGATGGTGCAGAAGGAATAGGTATTTTTGGGGATGAGGTTATTAGCAAAAAGAGGAAATGGGTTAGGCGAGATTAATTGAAAATGCTCAAATTGCAGGATAAAATGAAATTATGGTGAATGATCAAGAACGGAGCAAGTTCTGATATGATTGATCTTGAGTTGTGTAATAAAGCGTTAGGAGGGTATAGGTTCCGAGGATGAAGGAGAGCAGTAATAGTGCATCCTTATATAAGGGTAAAGGAGATAATGGGAACTGTAGCAATTATAGGGAATTAGTTTATTGAGTGTTATAGGGAAGAAATATGTTGGTATTTTGGTCGAAAGAGTTGGGTCGAGTGACTGAGGACTGATTGGTGGAATAACAAGGTGCGTTTAGGAGTAGTAGAGGATGTGTGGAATCAAATTTTTACAATGAAGCAAATGATAGAGAAAATGAAGGGAGAAAGAGAATAAATTGTATTTTAAGTTTTATGGATTTGCAACAGGGGGTTTGATAGGGTTAATAGGAGCTCTATGGCAGGTGTTAGTGATATTAGTGTTGGTGGTTAGGCTTTCTGAATTGGAATCAAAAATTGTATGACGATAGTGAGTGCGTGTGTAAGAAATAAATGTGTCAAAGTGATTGGTTTAGTATTAACCCTCGCGACTACGGGTGCCCAAATTATACGCGCAAGTACTCGTGGGTCATATTTTGCCCACACCATATTTTAAGCTTTTTTTATTTTTTGCCACTTTTTAGGTACGGATTATGTAATTCAGTCCTTTTAAAGTTGTTCTGTAGAGTTTTGTTAATTTTTATTTGTTATTACTATTTTTAAAAAATTTTTGAAAATTGAAAATAAGTGGCGACCTTGCCAGGAAAATTTTTTTTTTGCCCAATCAGCACAAAATTAAAAAATTAATAAAAAAAAAACTATACATAGAAATTTGTTCAAATTTGGCTGTTATATTCCTAGATACGTACTAAATCAATTTTTTATATCAATATAGCCCAACAAATTAGCTGAAAATATTTATATTCGATTTTACCCTCGCGAGTACTTGTGGGTCATTTTTTTCCCACGCCACTTTAGCTCTTCGTAATTTTTTTATTTTTGAACCAATTGTTATGAAATTTTGTGTACATATATTTCAACATGTCCCTGAGGAATACCTGGAACGAGAAAAAGATTGAACAAAAAAAAGTTTGATTTTTTTAATAAAAGAAAAAGTGTGGGCAAAATTTAACCCACGAGTACTCGCGAGGGTTAATAGCGGAGTGAGGCAGGGTTGTGTTATGTCTCCTTGGTTATTCAATTTGTATATGGATGGGGTTATGAAAGAATTGAAGGTGGGCGTGACAGGAAATGGTGTTAAGAATGATGGAGAATGGAGATGAGTGGAGGGTGCCCTACCTATTATATGCGGATGATTTGTTTTTGTGTGGCGAATTTGAAGTTTGAGAGAATTGGTAGAGAGAATTTGGCACAGTGTGTAAGAGGAGGGGTTTCCAAAGTATGTATGATAAGAGTAAGGTTATGGTTGTGAGTGAGGACAGTCCTCAGTGTGAAGTTATGTTAGATGGTGAGCAGCAAAACAAGTGTCTGAGTTTAAATATTTAAGGTATATGTTGGATGCCAGGAAGGTGGCTGGTGCAATAAATCGTTGGTGAATGTATGGGACTAAGTCTTTTGAGTGCTAGGGTCTTACATGACGCTTGTTGTTACCTGTGTTTTTGTATAGTAGTGAGACTATGGTCTGGAATAAGAAGTAGTGATCTGAAGTACAAGACATAATTAGTGGACAATCTTAGGGCAATGCTAGGTGTGGAAGAATGCCATAAATGAGGAATGAATCATATTAGAGAGTTTGTGTGGGTGTGAGAAAGGGGTAAATGAGAGAATAAATGAAAGTTCGTTGAGATGGTTTGGTCATGTGGAAAGGAGTGAATGATAGTCGCTTTTTAAGCGGACGTATAGGTGGGGAGAGTGTGTTGGAAACCGACCGGCTTGGAGAAGATCGAAGAAAAAGGGATTGAGTCAGTAAAAATGTCTGAAGGACAAAATGTGATTTGGCAAGGTGAGCAATAAAGGCATTAATAGGAGAAAAGGCGGGTTTTGTGCGGGGGTAATTGGTTGTGGCCCACCTGGGCCAAGGGAATTGAACATTACTGACGATTTACCATAGTGAGGGCCCGTCGCAGTCCCGTGAAACCTATAGGGTGGAATTTCTGAACTGTGACGAAGTTCCTTATAAGTAATGGTAACAGAGGGGGGAGGTAAGGAATGGAACTTCCTTTTTCGACTTTTGTCAATATTCTTCTACTGCTTTTCTTTCGATGCTTCTTACGCACCTTAACCACCAGTCTTGGGGAGAAAAGGTAGATGAAGAATTTATATATATATATAATATATATATATATTTAATATATATATTATATATATACTATATATATATATATATATATATATATATATATATATATATATATATATATATATATATATATAATAATAATAATATAATAATAATAATAATAATAATAATAATAATAATAATAATAATAATCAGATCATGTGAAATGTAATAATTATATGCCCTAGAGCACAAATAAAACTTTACTAAGTAATAAAATCTACTTTATATATTGCATACCTCTTTTAACATATTGTATTTACTGTATTTTAATGCTAAATACCCTAAAAAGACTTGATATATATGAAAAATAAGTAATTTAAAAAAAAAACAAAAAAAAACAAAAATTTTGGCCTTTGGTCTTTTTTTTTAAAAAAAACGTGTTTTTTTTTTAAAAAAACGAACGTTTTTTTTTAATCCCAACCCTATATATATATATATATATATATATTATATATATATTTACATCAGTGTACAGGACATATATATATATATACGGTATATTATATATATATATATATATATATATATAATTATATAATATATAAATATATATTTATATATATATATATATATATATATATATATATATATATTATATTTGTTTAAAAATTGAAAGGACAGTTGGCAATTCATTAATTTTTTTTTAATGTATCTTAAATTGTTAATCCCTATGGTTTTCACTCAAACATTAATTTAATTTTATTATTTTATTAGTACCAACATTTGAATAGAATTTAGTTTGATAAATATTTATTTTCATGTATGTGACTTAATAAACTAATAAATAAATAGTGTTTGAGTGAAAACCATAGGGATACACAATTTAATAATATATATATATTTATTTATATTTTCTATATATATATATATATATATATATATATATATATATATATATATATATATATATATATATATATATTATGCGTAGATGTATATAGATTTATAATATATATATATTGTATATAATATCTACATTAGATTTATAATATATATATATATTATAATTGATATATATATATATATATATATATATATATATTATATATTTATATATAAAACATAATTGGTATATATATATATATTAGATTGATGCAAAAATGTCGACCATTCTGAAATCTTCAGGACACCCTCTAAATATGTTTATTGTCTTAAAAAAACATTCTGTGCAAAATTTCACCTCAATTGAATAACTTTTAGAGGCTGCTACCGCCATTAGAACATTTAAAGGAATCGTTAGAATGTAGATCGTTTTACAAATTGTACACATAAACCTAATATAGTATTTATAAATTGTTTTTCAAAAGCTAAAATATTCAAAGCAATAGCAATAGCAAAAACAACCGAAAAGTTACAGATTACTATATACATTTCGTGGAAATTGGTAATTGGCAACACTTTACAGTTCTACTTAATAAACGAAATAGCAACCCTTACAGCTTTATGAGTTACGTCTTGATTGTGACGCAGTATCGTAGACATTAGTACCTTCGTCGCTGTGACTCTGTGTAGTAAGTGCATCTGTTTTAAATATGGAAAGGCGTACACGTCGTACAACGGATATTTGGCTTATTTCACATACTATAGAATTTCTGAAAGAGACTCACCTTCCCATCAAAGCGGGAAACAATGGCATTGTTTATGAACTACAAATTGAACAAAAAACAACAGGTGAAAATAGCCGCTCTGTCTACTGCCGTAGACGTAATGGCAGTGTGGGAAAAAGCAGGCATCCCAACAGTGTTGAAATGCCATGTCGTCAAAAAAATAAAGAAACTTTACAATGAATGGGGAAAATTAAAAAAGAACAGAAATAATAAGAAGAAACAGTCATGTGGTCTGGTTCAGAAACAAGAGAGATGAAAAAACGACTTAGATAATTTGTTTGATATTGCGCATGCAAATGCTCTTGACATGATACAGAAGAATATGTGTTAGAACCTCATCAGCCATCAACGTCGAGAGGAACGAAATCAAAGCCAAAACGAGTGAAACTTATGGACACATCCATGCTTGCAGCTCTTGATGCTACCAAAATAAGTGACAGATCTGCTTCACAAATCTTGATCCCAGCAGTAGAAGCTCTTGGTCACAACTGTGAAAAATATAACATCAGCTATTCATCAGTAAGACGAGCAAGACAACAAAACAGGAAGAAAATGGCAGAAAACTTGCTGAAGGATTTCAAAACAAATTGTCCCCTGCAAATACATTGGGATGGCAAATTAATGGAAGATATTACCGGTCATGAAAATATCGAACGACTGCCAGTCCTAATTTCTGGACTAGGTGTCGATAAGCTTCTTGGCGTTCCGAAGCTTACCCGTGGAACAGGTAAAAATATTGCAGATGCTGTATATCAATTAGTATTGCAATGGGATATATCTAAGCAAGTCAAGTGCATGTCCTTTGACACCACTCCAGCCAACACAGGTAATAAGAGTGGTGCCTGTATGTTACTAGAGCAAAAAATGGGTAAACACATGCTGTGGCTAGCTTGTCGCCATCACATTTTAGAATTAACATTGGAAGCAGCTGTTTCTGTCTCTTTGCCTGCTTCCTCTGGACCTGACATTACTCTTTTTAAGAGATTTAAATCGGCGTGGGTGAAAATTGATACGACAAAGTACCAAACAGCCGCAGAGAACCCTGTCATCAAAGAGAAAATAACAGAAGCTGGTGATATCGTTACATTTGTTGAAGCGCAGCTTCAGAAACACCACCCTCGTAATGATTACAAGGAATTTCTCGAGCTGACATTGATTTTCCTTGGTAACACTCCGACATCAGGAATCAGATTTAAAGTCCCGGGAGCATATCATAGGGCACGTTGGATGTCTAAGGCAATTTACTGTATTAAAATATGGATGTTTAAGAACCAGTTTAAGCTGACTCCAAGAGAAGAAAGAGGACTGCGTGATATTTCCTGTTTTTTTAACAACAATATATATTAGATCGTGGTTCACGGCATCCATAGCCATCAGTGCTCCACGTTCGGATTTGGATTTTCTACAAAGGCTGCAAAAGTACAAGGAAAAAGATGATACCATTGCAAGTGCTGCTCTTAATAAAGTTTTGAGGCATTTGTGGTACCTCTCTGAGGAACTTGTTGCTCTTGCATTTTTTGATTCAGAGGTTTTGCTTGAGACAAAAAACAAAATGAGGCATGCTCTAAAGAAACAAGGGAATTCCAGACCGGAAAAAAGAGCAACCATAAATCCTGAATCAGTATCCCAAAAACAATTGCAGGATTTCGTTACAGCCAACACAAAATGATTCTTTGACATACTATCATTGCCTCACACATTTCTAGACAAAGATGCTGCAGAGTGGAATGATGACGAGAGCTATATGAAAGCAAGAGAAATCGTAAGAGAGCTAAAAGTTGTAAATGATACTGCAGAGAGGGGTGTGCGGCTAATACAAGAATACAACAAACTGATAACAAATGATGAAGAGCAGAAACAGTACCTCCTACAAGTTATACATCATTACAGGAAATCTATTGCCGACAAAAACAAGAAAACAATACTCTTACATCATAGGGAACAATAATATATAATAAACAGATGAAACTGTATGTGGTTATTATATGCCTCATGGGGAAACTTCCACTTTAAAAAAAATTTAATGCGTTATACGCTGTACCTCAATGGGTAGTGTGGAAATCAGCGAACAATATATTTCGAACCTTGGTAGCAACCTCTAAGGTTTATTCAATCACCCTAAAATTTTGCACCCAATGTTGTTTTTACAATATAAACAAAATTGGCGGGTGTCTTGTTGAAAAAATAAAAAAAAAATTTAATCCCTAAAAAATTTTGCCCCTCAGGTCTAATTTTATATATAATATATATATATATAATATATATATATATCTATAATATATATATATATATATTATAGTATATATCTATATTATATATATGTATATATATATATATTATCTATATTAATATATATATATATATATATATAATATATATTATATATATATATTAGTATTACCTGCACTATTTTTGAAATCCGTAATTTTAGAGCAACTGTAAAGATTAATTTCTTCTGATGAAAATCCTTTCCAAGTAATCCAAAGAATGATAAATTACACTCACATTTGCTGAACAGGTCATTTAGCATTCATTAACAATGCTATGATATAGGCCCTATAACTGTATATACTAATACACCTTCCCTGATCACTTTTTTTATATATAATAGATCTATCAATAGATCTGAAATTATTTAGAAGATTAATTAATCACATTATGGGGACAAAAACAGGTTAACTGGAAATTTTATTTTCCATAAGCAATCTAAGTAGATCACCATCATTTTTACTTGTTGGCAATTCTATATTGAGTTTATATTAAATCTAGAAAAACCAGGAGTTGCTAATCCTAGGCATGTGTTCAATTATCAGCATGTATGGACCTCACCCATGGAATGCTAAGTGATACAGTAAAATGCATAAAAAATATAATATTTAAATCTAGACCTATTTATAAAAATTAGGTAGCTTACTTTATATTAGTGATGCTGCAGATGTCATTTTTTTCGCATCCGCAGATGCGGATGTTTGATTTTAATATCCGCGGATGCGGATGTTTGATTTATAAATATATATATATATATATATATATATATATATATATATATAATATATATATATATATATATATATATATATATATATCGGAATAAATATATATATACAATATATATATATATATACACACTTTCTTCAGAACAAAATCAAACGAAATTCTTACTCTCAAAAACGATCAAGAACGTTCGTTAGAAACGGAATATTGTCACGTCGCAATACCTCAGTTTGATATCCAAACGAAAGTAAATTTACATGTTTCAATCTGTACGTATACTTCCGCCCACCTCGGCACACTCACCTTCTCCTTTCCGAAAGAGAACTTAGTTATTCTGGCGTTATACAAGCAACCACTTGTGGAAGCTGACGAGTGAAGCAAAAGTGATTTTTGAGTGGGTAGTACGCATGTAACGTAAATAATATATATATATAATATATATTATATATATATATATATTATAATATTATATATATATATTATATATATATATATATTATATATATATCCCCTTCTAACGCTTTTGAAATGAAAGATCTCTGCTTAGTCAGAAATACAGAAAAAAGAATCTTCTTGTAAATTGTATTCATGTTAAAACATTATAATATCATTATTTTATGTATATATAATATATCGATACAAAATTATATATATATGGTGTACAAAATATATATATATATACACGCATGCTTTTCTGTATAATATATATATATAGATATACGTATACGATATATATATATATATATATATATATATATATATATATATATATATATATATATATATATATATATATATATATATATATATATATATATAGATATACGTATACGATATAAATATATATATAAGCCGAATATTTGTTCCATACAGTTATTTTTACTCACTCTATATGATGAGATATTTTGGTTGGAAACAAACTCGAGAGCGGAGCCCTCTCATTTAACCTTGAGGGACAAAAGCTGATGAGGTAAAAGCTTTAGGTTTTTGTAATTTTATTAATAAATAAATATTTGTGGTATTCATGCTAATAAAAATATTACTTATCTGAGAAAATTACCTAAATAGGAAATTATTTAAATGTTATATGAATGTAATCTAAAGCATGTAAACAAAATGACCTGAATGTTGGGTATCAACACATGCAACAAAAATGTTTGAATGTATAATTTAATACCCAAATAGAGTACCTATTTGTACCCTATTAATTTAATATCTTAATTAATCAAAGCGTTTTTATTACAGCGTAAATTGTTAATTTACGTAATATTATTCCTAATTTTCCTTATTAACTTTTATAGGTTTTTTTACTGTTGATACTATTTTGAATCTCTGCGACAACGCATAATAAAATTGGATATTGGTTACGAGTCTTAATCCACCTCATTGATAGTTCAAATTAATCCAAGGAGAAAATTTGACAACTAGCGGCCCATTGCAAGGATCGACGGATCTTCTCACGAGTCAGAAATTGCAGGCAAATGATTCATAGACAGTACAGTAAAACCTCACTCGGCGTCCCCAAAAAACCCTCCAAGGAGAAGGGTAGGATTCATAGTAAGAAAACTTCATAATGAAGGACCTAATTCTTAATCAAATGACCTCATTAGAGATTGCATTCGATTAAAATTATATATATATAAATATATATATATATATATATATATATATATTTATATATATATTATATATATATATATTTATATATAATATATATATATATATATATATATATATATATATATATATATATTATATATATTATATATATATGTTCATGAACAAATTAATTTTAACTAAAATTATGTCCCGGGACGTTTAGAAAAACTGGCCAGTAATAAAATAAACAAAGAAAAAAAATAATAATTTTTTTATTATTATTATTATTATTATTATTATTATTATTATTATTATTATCGTAAATTACCCTACATTGTATGCTACATGTTAATTTTAAGGTGCTAATTTACATAATAAATAATATTGCTAGGTCTAGTAATTTTAAGGAGAAAAAAGTTTGATGGTGGGGTGATATTGATAAACAAGCTTCATATTGGAAAAATAGTGGATGGTGATAATCAGGAATTTTTTGA
Source organism: Trachelipus rathkii (assembly GCA_015478945.1). NCBI lineage: Eukaryota > Metazoa > Arthropoda > Malacostraca > Isopoda > Trachelipodidae > Trachelipus > Trachelipus rathkii. The sequence goes on from JABUQX010056577.1 coordinate 41,997, forward strand.
TAAAATTTACACTCAAGCCCTCTACTCTTTTAAATTCTTAACTATAAATCCTCTCTTTATTCCTTCTATAACCAGTTACATTAAATATATATATATATATATATATATATATATATATATATATATATATATATATATATATATATATATATATATATATATATATATATATATATATATATATATATATATATATATATATATATATGATTGTGTGTGTGTGCGAGAAGCACATATAACCATTATACTATTCAAGGAAGGGAGAGTAAGTTACAGAAGAGAGAAGTAAAAGAGAAAGAATTTGCACCTTAAAGTGCCCCACTCGAAACATTTGAAGCAAAGCACAAACGCACGCGCACCGCTACGCACTCAGCCACTAGCAGCATCACACGCGTTTCTTTGTGACCCAACACCCCCCCTGGCTCACTGTCCTTAACTTCATTCTTTCTCCGCTAGACTCGCATAGCAAAATGGCGTCTTTTAAAGCCACACAAAAAATTTGATAAATTTTTTTTTTTTATGCTAATTCCTATTGGAATTTTAATTTTAAGGAAAATTGAGTCGTACTCACATTGCATTTACAATGAAAATTGTTAAATGGAAACCATTGTAATTTTGTAAAAATTGACAAAATAAATATATATATATATATATATATATATATATATATATATATATATATATATATATATATATATATACTATATATATATATATATATATATATATATATATATATATCGGCGGAAGCAACCGTCACTACCCTATATATATATATTTTTGGAATCAGCAGGACCAGGCGAAGGTCCACTCCAAGGTCCTGGGAACCCCAGACCATTTTTGGAGATATATATATATATATATACAGGCGAGTTGAATTTTCAGATAGTTTTTTTTTGAATGAATTCGACTCAACATTCATCCCTGATGAGATATAGAGTAAATTCATCGAGGAGAAGTCATAAGTAGTAGCAAATAACTACGGTCGGTAAGGAAAAAACTTCGGCAATTTTTTCACACACTTGCAAGAAACCCTACATTTTATGCAAATTTTTAATGAGTGATTTACCTTTTAGATAGTTTTGCGTATAATTATTTATATATATATATATATATATATTAAGGTATAAACCTATATAGTTATATATATAATATATATATATATATATATTAATATATATATGTAATTAAGGTGGTTTCCGGTAAAAACCTATAGTGCTAATAATGCGTATACGACCGCGTTGCGTGTTTTAAGTGACCGCGTTAAAGATATTTCGTTCCACTTTAGTGATTAATTTTAAGTAGTAAGGATGGCAGATGGACTAAATCTAGACCAAAGGGAGAATGGAAATGCAAATGAGGAGTTACAGAGAGATAATGAAAATCTTGAGTTGAATGAAGGAGATAACGCCCAAGGACAAGGACATGAAGGTCCAGAGGGGGGTAGCGATGTGCTCGTTGCCCAGGGAGGCTCACCTCCCCAAGGGACCCCTCCAGCACCAGTTCCAGATCCGAATATTGGCCAAAATCCTGACCACACTCTTCTGAGGCAAGACCCCCACGGTATTAGAGAAAGAGAACCTCCGAGGAGAGAGGACCATCCCCCCTATTATTTGAAAACCGCCACAGTGGACAGCACACTGGATTCGCAATTAATGCCTATTACCGCACAGGGTGCAATAAAGAAAAAGGGCCGAATAAACTGGGGTGCCACAGAGCCTCAGACACCGAAACCCCATGGAAATAAATGGGAAGGTAAAGAAATAACCGTAAGTGCTCTACAAGGGCTAGAAGACCCATTATTGAATCCCGATCAGGTCAGGAGACCAGTTCTCCCACCTGCAGGGTACAACCCGGCTGCACAGCCACCGCACCAACCCCTAGGAGGGACAACAGGGCACAGCATGGCTGCACAGCCACCGCACCAACCCCTAGGCGGGACAACAGGGTACAGCATGGCTGCTCAGCCACAGAACCAACCTCAAGGAGGGACACCAGGGAACAACACGTATTATAGTGGCCACCCACAGGGTGCCCCCCCTCCATCTTTTCAGTACAGTGGTATTCCACCAGGGTATACCCCTATGCCTAACCAGTCGTATTCTTATCCCGGAATGTGGAATGGATATCCTTATATGCCTCAAACACCAGGAGTCCCAGTCTACCAAGCAAATCTATTTACACCTGCTCTGCCTGAGGTGCCAGAAGCCCTAAAACTTCATGGTAAAAGTTTAAAGACCAGACTCTGGCACGGCATCCAGTATGAGGAGTACGTTGTTTCATTAAATGAAAAGCTCAGTGCTTTAGGCGCACTAACAGAAGAACAAAAGATTACTTTTGCCAGATCAGCCATTACATCAAATTTGGATAGTGAAGCTAGGCATTATTTGCTCCATGATCCCGTTTTCTCTCGGTTTAAAAGATTAGAAGATTTTTTGGCTCAGTTAAAGTCCTACCTACAACCGGAAGATAGAAGAAATGTTTTCGAGATCTGGGTGGACTTTGTAGAATATAAAAGAGGGAAAGAACAACTTTTTACAGATTTCATAGTAGGATTAAAGAGTAAGCTTAGAAAGTATCAGAGTAGGATGTATGACCTCGATAAAGAGGCAATGTTTAATTCTAAACACATAAAGGTAATGATCATTGGTAAAATCATGCAGAACCTCTCAGAGCGCAGGGATGGTGAAAGATTAAAAGAAAAAATATTGCAGATCATTGATATGGAAATAAGTTTAGCTGAATTGTTAGACAAATTGTATCTAATTTCGAAAGGTGCTTTATTGAAAATGGATAACAAGAGAC
>JABUQX010056578.1:0-5000 GCA_015478945.1 Trachelipus rathkii
GGTGTTTGATTTACTGATTTACTGATTTACTGATTTACTGCTTTAAGGTATGTAAAAATGCAAATTTTTTAAGTTATAAACATAAAAAGAATAATTTTTTTAGTAAAAACAAAAATATTTAAAGAAACAACAAAAATAAATAAAAGTTTTTGTGCTATGTTATACAAAATATGACTTTAATCAATAGATCAATAGATCAATAGATCATGGATGGGTAGGAGGGTGTGGAGGGTAGTTTGATTTACTGATTTACTGATTACTGCTTTAGGTATGTAAAAATGCAAAAAATTTTTTTAAGTTTATAAACATAAAAAGAATAAATTTTTTAGTAAAAACAAAATATTTAAAGCAAATTAAAAAAATAAATAAATTTTTATAGTAAGAACATAATGTTTTAAAGAAACAAAAAAAATAAATAAAGAGTTTTTGTGTTATGTTATACAAAATATGACTTGAATCAATAGATCAATAGATCAATAGATCAATAGATCAATAGATCACAGAAGGGTATGAGGGTGGCTGGATACAGTTTGATTTACTGATTTACTGATTTACTGATTTACTGCTTTAAAGTATGTAAATATGCAAATTTTTTTAAGTTATAAACATAAAAAGAATAAATTTTTTGTAAAAAACGAAAAGTTTAAAGAAACAAAACAAAAATAAATAAAAGTTTTTGTGTTATGTTATACAAAATATGACTTGAAACAATAGATCAATAGATCACATAAGTCATAGAGTTCAATAGATCGCAGAAGGTATAGGGTATGGATAAGTAGCTCTCGATTAAAGGAAAGGGTGGTATATAAATATGCAAATTTTTTTTAAGTTATAAACATAAAAAGAATAAATTTTTTAGTAAAAACAAAATATTTTAAACAGAATAAGCAAAAATAAATAATTTTTTTTAGTAAAAACATAATGTTTAAAGAAAACAAAACAAAATAAATAAAAGTTTTTGTGTTATGTTATACAAAATATGACTTGAATCTTTTTTTATTAAAAAGATCAATAGATCAATAGATCAATAGATCACAGAAGGGTATGAGGGTATGGAGGGCAGTTTGATTTACTGATTTACTGATTTACTGCTTTAAGGTATGTAAATATGCAAATTTTTTAAGTTATAAACATAAAAAGAATAAATTTTTTTGTAAAAACAAAATATTTAAAGCAAATTAAACAAAATAAATAAATTTTTATAGTAAAAACATAATGTTTAAAGAAACAAAACAAAATAAATAAAAGTTTTTGTGTTATGTTATACAAAATATGACTTGAATCAATAGATCAATAGATCACAGAAGGGTATGAGGATGGCTGGATACATTTTGATTTACTGATTTACTGATTTATGGTATGTAAATATGCAAATTTTTTTTAAGTTATAAACATAAAAAGAATAAATTTTTTAGTAAAAACAAAATATTTAAAGCAAATTAAACAAAATAAATAAATTTTTATAGTAAAAACATAATGTTTAAAAAAACAAAACAAAATAAATAAAAGTTTTTGTGTTATGTTATACAAAAATATGACTTGAATCAATAGATCAATAGATCTATAGATCAATAGATCACAGAAGGGTATGAGGATGGCTGGATACAGTTTGATTTACTGATTTACTGATTTACTGCTTTAAGGTATGTAAATATGCAAATTTTTTTTAAGTTATAAACATAAAAAGAATAAATTTTTTAGTAAAAAACGAAAAGTTTAAAGAAACAAAACAAAAATAAATAAAAGTTTTTGTGTTATGTTATACAAAATATGACTTGAATCAATAGATCAATAGATCAATAGATCAATAGATCAATAGATCAATAATGGGTAGGAGGATAGAGTGGGTGGTTTGATTTACTGATTTACTGCTTTACTGCTTTAAGGTATTTAAAAACAAAATGTTTTAAACGAATAAAAGTAATTAAATAAATTTTTATAGTAAAAACATAATGTTTAAAGAAAACAAAACAAAATAAATAAAAGTTTTTGTGTTATGTTATACAAAATATGACTTGAATCAATAGATCAATAGATCAATAGATCAATAGATCAATAGATCAATAGATCAATAGATCATGGAAGGGTAGGAGTGTGGCTGGAGATAGTTTGATTTACTGATTTACTGTTTTAGGGTATGTAAAAATGTAAATTTTTTAAGCTACAAACATGAAGAGCATAAATTTTTTTAGTAAAAACAAAATGTTTAAAGAAACAAAACAAAAATAAATAAAAGTTTTTGTGTTATGTTATACTAAATATGACTTGAATCAACAGATCAATAGATCAATAGATCAATAGATCATGGAAGGGTAGGAGTGTGGTTGGATATAGTTTGATTTACTGATTTACTGCTTTAAGGTATGTAAAAATGTAAATTTTTTTAAGTTATAAACATAAAAAGAATAAATTTTTTTAGTAAAAACAAAATGTTTAAAGAAACAAAACAAAAATAAATAAAAGTTTTTGTGTAATGTTGTACAAAATATGACTTTAATCAACATCAATAGATCAATAGATCACGAATGGGTAGGACAATAGAGTGGGTGGTTTGATTTACTGATTTACTGATTTAGTGATTTACTGATTTACTGATTTACTGCTTTAAGGTATGTAAAATGCAAATTTTTTAAGTTATAAACATAAAAAGAATAATTTTTTTTAGTAAAAACAAAAATGTTTAAAGAAACAAAACAAAAATAAATAAAAGTTTTTGTGTTATGTTATACAAAATATGACTTTAATCAATAGATCAATAGATCAATAGATCAATAGATCAATAGATCAATAGATCACGAATGGGTAGGAGGATAGAGTGGGTGGATTGATTTACTGATTTACTGATTTCTGATTTACTGATTTACTGATTTACTGATTTACTGATTTACTGATTTAGGGTATGTAAAAATGCAAATTTTTTACGTTATAAACATAACAAGAATAAATTTTTAGTAAAAACAAAAATGTTTAAAGAAACAAAACAAAAATAAATAAAAGTTTTTGTGTTATGTTATACAAAATATGATTTGAATCAATAGATCAATAGATCAATAGATCACGAATGGGTAGGAGGATAGAGTGGTTTGATTTACTGATTTACTGCTTTACTGATTTACTGATTTACTGATTTACTGCTTTAAGGTATGTAAAAATGCAAATTTTTTAAGTTATAAACATAAAAAGAATAATTTTTTTTAGTAAAAACAAAATGTTTTAAACGAATAAAAGTAATTAAATAAATTTTTATAGTAAAAACATAATGTTTAAAGAAAACAAAACAAAATAAATAAAAGTTTTTGTGTTATGTTATACAAAATATGACTTTAATCAATAGATCAATAGATCAATAGATCAATAGATCACGAATGGGTAGGAGGGCAGTTTGATTTACTGATTTACTGATTTACTGGCTTTAAGGTATGTAGAAATGCAAATATTTTAAGTTATAAACATAAAAAGAATAAATTTTTAGTAAAAACAAAATGTTTTAAACGAATAAAAGTAATTAAAAAATTTAAAATTGAAAACAAAAATTAAAAACATAAAGAATGAAACTTATAAAACTTATAAAATAAAAATAGCAAACAATATATTTTAGTTGACGTTTATAAAAAGAAAACGAGATTTGAAAATAGAAATGTCAGTCTTCAACATTTAGAAAGACGGGTTATCTTTGCAAGATGCAATGCAATTGACGATATGTACATTATAGAACAGAACCAGTTATGTGAACAGTAATGATATTGTATTATTAAATGAATGTTTACTAACTAGGCACCGCACCGGCTCCAGCACCGGTGTCGGTACCGACTCTGAATCCTTCTCCTACTCCTCTTTCCTCATTCTTCTTCCTTCCTCCTTTCCTCCTCCTTCTTCCTTTCTTCTTCTTCCTTTCTTCTTCTTCCTCTGTTTTGCATTCCATGCATTTCTTCTTTTTTCAGGAGGGGACCCCCTCCGGGGGTCTCTGAACCCCGAACCCGAATCCGACTCAACTCCGTCTTCGGACTCTGGCCTCCCTCTACCCAGCCCTCCAAGTTCAGTCTTCTGCGATTATTTAAACCTTTCTAGGAAACAAAACCCCTTTGAGGGCTAAGCCCCCCTTTGGGGGTAAAAAACCCTTGAGTTCAGGGCTCAGAACCCTCGGAGTCGGTCTTCCAGACCTTAAATTCGGTCTCACCGACCTTAAAAACCCTAACCTTGACACGTCAAGCTTGAAAAACCGGATGTTGCAAAATGTTGCTTGCAACATGTGCAACTTCCGGTTGCAACTTCCGGATGTCAGTCTGGCTGCTAGTTGTGCCCTCCTTACTACTATATATATATAATTTCCATATTATAATTAACCAGAGGCTAGTCGATATATATATATATATATATATATATATATATAATATAATATATATATATAATATTATATATATATATATATATATATATGTAAATTTATATATATATATATATATATTATTATATAATTATATATATATATATATATAATATATATATCTATATATATATATTTTTTTATATATTAATATATTATATATATATAAATTTAAAAATTTTTTTAAATTTTAAATAATATTAATATATAAAATTATATATATATATATATAATATATATATATATATATATATATATATATATATTCTATATATATATTATATATATATATATATAATATATATATATATATATATATAATATATAATATATTAGGGCCGTAAGGCAGAAATTTTGGCGGGTTTTAGATTTATTATATATATATATATATATATATATATTATATATATATATATATACTATATATATATATTATATATATATATATATAATATATATATATATATATATTTATATATATATATATATTATTAGATATAATATATATATATATTAATATAATATATATATATATATATTATAATATTATATATATATATATAATATATTATATTATATAGTATTACATGTATATTATATATATATATATATATAT
>JABUQX010056578.1:12500-20000 GCA_015478945.1 Trachelipus rathkii
ATATATATATATATAATATATATATATTATATATAATATACTAATATATATATATATAATAATATATATATATTATATATATATATATATATATATATGAGTACTCCATTATAAGTTTGTAAAAATTTTAATTTATGTTCGTACTTATGCTAAGATTTGCGCGAGCAAAATTTTAGCATAAGTCGAAGTGAAATAATATATAAACCCGTCCTGTTGAGATACTCGAGAGTCAGAAAAAAATAAATTAAAATCAATAAAAATAATCAGAAGAAAGATCTCACTCAAGATACTCTTTCCAGAATTCCTCCAAACTTCAAAATTAAACTTTCGTCAAGGGAGGTAAATTTAAGGAAAGTCCGCGACTTCAAATTTCGAGAGCAAGTTTTCCAAAAAGAAGAGTCGGGCAAGGGAGGTAGACGCGCGGAACAGTCCGTGACCACTTGACTTACGAAGAAAGAGTATCTCAACAGAAGGGACTTTTGTTACTTCTCTACTTTCATTGAATATCTTTACTACTATTGTCGAATAAATCTACACTTCAAATATGGATCTTTAAATTACCATCATCTTATATAGGGTGCTTGCTCTTAAAAGAAGCCACCACAATAGCAAGCCTTCCCTATATAATTGGTAACCCGGAGAAGAACACCCAGAACTTCAATCAGCGCCTTCTGAAAACCAAAGAAAAATAGACAAAATGAAGAAAAAGAAAAAACTACAATAATACTAAAATTCTCAATCAAAACACTCCGAGAAGATGACTCAAGCAAACGAACATTATCGATACGGACTTCAATTTTCATTTCTAATTTTGGATTATGGTCTTCATCTTTTCACATCTATCACAGTTCGAGGATTCATCGTCAGACAGCAAACTTCCTTTACGGTATGGATTTCTTTCATCATTCAAGTTTGGATTATGGGCAGAAACTCATTTTTGGATTCCACTACGAACTCTGATTCCTTTTCGAATTCTAAATGATTCTGTGACCGCTCCCTTTTATGTATGAAGAAATTTTTCAAATAAAGGACCTAAATTTCAAGCAACTTCGCCTCTACATATGTCACGCAATGTTTCTTTCGTAACTACAGCTTTGAAAACTATTTTCCTGCGCATTGATCCAAATCATGGATACATTAAGAAACGCTTATACTGGACCTTTCCTTGATTCAACGGTTCGATCAATGTGGACCTATTTACTTGTGAAAACAATTGTTCAATATCAATAATTATGTATAACATTTTTGTATTTTTTTATAGCATTTAAATGTTTTGCATGTTTGCTTATATTAACGGATATAACCAATATGCCTGGTGTTTAGATGCACCTTCATTTTCTGTATATATAACATTTTTGTATTTTAATATTCAAATATTTGTATAGATGTTTAGATCTCGGATGTACCCAGTTATGCTCGTATTTGAATATTCTTTACATTTCATGTATACTATTTTTTGCCTCCAAATGTTTGTATGTCTACTTATGTCTTGGACATAATTAAATATGCTTGCATTTGAAAGTACTTTAACTTAATGTATTTTAGTTATTATTTTTACCCATTGAAATGTTTTATATGTTTATGAGCATTGTTAAATACCCCCAAATATGTATCGCATTTGAATGAAGTTAGTTTTTTATCTTGTATAATTATTATAACATACTTTCTCACTCCGTGTTTAGCTTGGGAAGTAATGTAGTACTCCATTATAACTTTGTAAAAATTTTAATTTATGTTCGTACTTATGCTAAAATTTTAGCATAAGTCGAAGTGAAATAATATATAAACCCATCCTGTTGAGATACTCGAGAGTCCAGAAAAAAATAAATTAAAAGCATAAAAATAATCAGAAAGAAAATCTCACTCAGATACTCTCTCCAGAATTCCTCCAAACTTAAAAACGCAACTTTCGGCAAGGGAGGTAGATTTAAGGAAAGTCCGCGACTCCGAATCTCGAGCGCAGTTTTCCAAAAAAGAAGAGTCGAGCAAGTGAAGTAGACGCACGGAACAGTTCCGTGACAACTTGACTTGCGAAAAAGAAAGAGTATCTCACAGAAGGGACTTTTGTTACTTCTCTACTTTCATTGAATATCTTTACTACTATTGTCGAATAAATCTACACTTCAAATATGGATCATTTAAATTACCTCAATTCTATATAGGTGCTTGCTCTTAAAAGAAGCACCAACTTAGCAACTACTATATATATATATAATATATATATATATATATAAATATAAATATATATTATATATACTATATATAAATATATATAATATATATATATTATATATATATACTATATATATATATATATATATATATATATATATATATATATATATATATATATATAATATATATATTATATATATATATATTATTTATATATATATATATATATATATATATATATATATATATATATATATATATATATATATATATATATATATATATATATATATATAAAGAAAACGGAGAAATCTTCCAGTATTTGTTCAGACAGACATTGACATTATGTCAGAATATGCTAGGGTAAATAAACTAAATATTAGCGAGATGTTATTTCAATTCTTTATTTCTTTTTACTTTTTAGCTAATGCAGAGTAATGCTTCCATTTTAAAACTAGTTAAATAATATTTCTTTTTCAATTATCAGGTCATGGCACCAGTCGCCGTTGCACTGGATCAAATCCAAGGGGAGAAACAGTGCTATCTGGGCTCCCTGATCCCCACCCTCATTGTGACCAAAAAAAAGCTGATTGACTTGAAGACCAATGGCAATCTCCAGTTCTGCGACCCTTTGGTCAATACCCTCCTTGACGCCATAGACAAGAGGTTCTCCAGCACCTTTGAAGATGAGGAGTACCTTCTGGCCACTGCCTTCCACCCCAAGTTTCGCCTGATGTGTATGAGGGCTTTTGAAGAAACAATGGCCAAAAAGTCAGAGGTCAGGGCCCTGATGGAGAAGAAGGTGGAAGAGTTATTGCGGCGTACCAAACTCGAGAACGCCAACAGTACCAGCAGCAGCGAGGGAGAGGACATGGAAGAGGACTACTACTCTGTGATGCTGATGATTACACTGAACTAACTCATGGTCAACGTCATCAAAGATCAATCAAGAGTAAAGCTGCTCTCATTGTAAATAAGTGGCTGCAGGCGAAATCGACAGACAGCCTGTCAGACCTAGCTTTTAACAATGAGAAGGTGCTCATTGATCTCTTTATTAGGTAGTTACTGCAATGCCGACTAGCGCTGCGGTGGAGAGATTGTTCTCCCTTGGCAAAGATATCTACAGAGCCAAGAGGAATTCTCTGTCAGATGAAAACTTTAATATGCTCATGTTTATGAAGGGGAAAATACAAATGCTGCAGAAGGCCAGAACCTAGTATTTATATTTTTATATTGATAAATTGTAATTAACTAATTCTTTGATTTTATTTCAAATCCTTTATTAACCTTTATCTTTGGCTTTTTTACATACATTATAGAATCTATGTCGTAAGCAAGGTAATCTAAAATTTTATTATAAAAAAAAAACCCCCCCCACTGAAAAAAAAAAGGAAAAGCCAAAAAAAGGAAAAAAAAAATAAATTTATTTAATAAGATATCCAAAGTTTTACAAGTTCATATAAGCAAGTATCCAACATTCCCCATATTTTCTTGGTACGTGTCGTTAAAGAAAACTGAAAATTTTATATTATAATCTGTAAAATAGGTGAAAAGAAGATGTAATACATTTATTTTTAACATTTTCTTAACAACCAAAAGTCGTGTTTTTTTAAAACATTTATTATGTAATAATAAAATGAAATACATAAAAAATTGGATTTATCGATTTATCGGTTATCGCCTGTATGGCGATATTTTGTCAGGAGTTAACCGATATAGGTCATCGATGATTAGTTTTTCTTTATCGATTCATCGGTTATCCCGATAACATTTTTCGTTATCGTGCCCACCTATGTGTATATATATATATATCATAAATCAAAAAAATATCTATGCAAATGATAGAATATATATATATATATATATCTAAACCATATATAGTATATATATATATATATATATATATATATATATATATATATATATAAGATATAAAAATATATATTACATACTATTATATATATATATATATATATATATATATATATATATATATATATATATATATATATATATATATATATATATATATATATTATATAGAATATATATATATATATATATATATATATATATATATATTTTATTATATTATATATATATATATATATATATTTATATTATATATATTATAATATATCTGCTATTATAGCTTGACAATAGGAATATTAAAAAGTTAGTTAGGTTTTTTTCTTTATTAAAATTAATTGCATAGAAATAGATATAGGCATTTTGACAGAATAATCATTTATTTTAACACTCGGTATATTTCACAAGTTGCTTTTTTAATAATCAGATTTTAATGTGGAAGTTATTATTTTTTTTCTTCCTCTTATTTCTCTTTCAATTTTATATCACAATTTTCTTTTTTCCCCCCCTTCCTTACTCCTGACACAGCTCGCGTTATTTTTTTAATTTTTCTTTTTTAAAAATTTACTTTTTAATAGTCAAATTTTAACGGAAGTTTATTATTTTTTTTTCCCTCTATTTCTTTCATCAATATAATATTAACAGTAGCCAAACATTAATTATAATTCATTTTCGACACTTTCCTTCTTTATCCCCTTGGCACTTGGTGGTGCCCATAACTGAAATTCTATTCACCATTAAATACTGAAAATCATTGCTTATTTTATACATGAACTATAAAATTTATACTTCTGTCTTTGATATAGATGAGTTATTATTTGGCTAAAACAAAGTCTAGAGAGAAGGGATAACCAAGGCTCCCCTGCCTTTACAATCTGGATATGTTCTTAAACTGCCCCGAGACATTTCAAAATCCGATCAGTGTGGCTAACAAGACTCCCCTAGCGTCCTTTAACCCAATATCTTTTAAAACTGTAAGAGAACAAGCCGTTACAAACACAAGCGTACATGATTATTAATAGAAGGGGAAGCGTAGCCCCCTTTACACTGTGACCCTGGAGTGGGGGGCCGCTTGAATTAAACATGTGGCCCCTCATCCCCCTCAAATTTATTCATTTTCAACCTTCAAATTTACATTTTTTTAAACCTAATACTTCATCATTGACATTTTTTAATTTTAATATAGACTACAATTTACCACCATTTAATAATTGGTTAACAACTCATATTAATTAATTAATAATTAACTATCATTTCAATTGTTCAACCCATTCTTTTAACTTTTACCGGGTGATCCTCAGAATTTTTCACAATAAAAATTTCAGTTTCATTTCAGATAAAAAAGGAATTATAATCTTCCCTTTTTTGTGAACATCATTTAGCATTAAAACACCTCAATTTGTCTATTTTCAAATAATTAATATTTATTTATTTTTTTTTTTTTTTGAAATCCTATACTTTGTCAGGGCATTCTATTCAAACCATTTTCTTTTAATTACAATATATAACTTCATTTATTGGATCGTTATGATCTTACCGACTCTTTTTACTTAAAAGCTAATTTTATTTATTTTAATATACCCGTAATTATAATAAAGTTTATCATCATAAAGAATGAATCCTCTATCTAACAAATTAAAATTCATTTCAAACAAACACGCGCGTTGAGAAAGCTAGCGAGTTTCAAAACAGCCACTTGAGCTTTTTTAGAGTTGTCAATGCGTAATTTTCTGGATGGCAACGTGCTATCCTTAACAAAGTTCAATTTGAAATAATATCTCTTATTTTTTTATTATTTTTTTTTTTTTTTTTAACTACACACATTTAAAAAATTATTATTATTATATTATTATTATTATTATTATTATTATTATTATTATTATTTATTATTATTATTATTATTATTATTATTTATTAATTATTATTATTATTATTATATTATTATTATTATTATTATTATTATTATTATTATTATTATTATTATTATTATTATTATTATTATTATTATTATTATTATTATTATTATTATTATTATTATTATTATTATTTTTACACACTATATTCACATATGATTAACCAAAAAATAATACGTTCGTACGCTTCTAGTTTTTTTCCCAAGTCCCTTCTTCTTGTCATCCTTTTTTTTTAACTTTTTCTAATGTGAGGGTTGAGAGTATTTGGCTTCGAGCAATCTCTTTGTTTCGGAACAAATTTCCTTCCTTTGTGACCTTGAGCATTCTTGGCTGGTTTTGAGAACAGTGGTTTGTTTAAAAGTTGAAGCGGCTTAGTTAGTCTTAGCTTGTTTGACTCTCCTTTGACTCTGATTCTAATTTTGTTGTTTTTCTTTCTTGATTGGAATTTCACTTTTTTATGCACTTTTTTTTCAATTAAATGGCTTAATTAGTATCAGAAGGTTGGGTGTTCGAGTCACTCCGGGGTCACCACTTGTCTTGCTAGGATTAGCTTGACAATAGGAATATTAAAAAGTTAGTTAGGTTTTTTCTTTTTTAAAATTAATTGCATAGAAATAGATATAGGCATTTTGACAGAATAATCATTTATTTTAACACTAGGTATTTTTCACAAGTTGCTTTTTTAATAATCAGATTTTAATGTGGAAATTATTATTTTTTTTCTTCCTCTTATTTCTCTTTCAATTCTATTATCACAATTTTCTTTTATCTCCTTCTTCTTTACTCCTGACACAGCTCGCGTCATACTTAAATTTTCTTTTTTTTACAAATTACTTTTTAATAGTCAAATTTTAACGGAAGTTATTATTTTTTTCTTTCCTCTATTTCTTTCAAATCAATTTAATATTTAACAGTAGCAACATTAATTAGTAATTCATTTTCGATACTTCACCTTCTTTATCCCCTTGGCACTTGGTGTGCCATACTGAAATATCTATTCACAATTAAATATTAGTAAAATCATTGCTTGTTTTACAGAACTATAAAATTTATACTTTCTTTGATATAATTTCATGTACTAAACTATAACAAGTTATGTACAGAGGATAAGAAAGAGAAAGTTACTTCTTATCTTTATTTCTTAAGATTAATTAAATTAAATGGGGCATAGATAATGGCAATGGTTTAAAATGATTAATGGTTCATATCAAGCAATTAGTTAACACAATTAATTTTTAATTGTTAATAATGAACCGGCTGTCATATAATGACACTTTTAAACCCTTTCTTCTATAATTTAGGGTTCAAATTAATTAAACACTCGATTCACAGTTTGTAACAGGATTTCTAAAAGGTTAACACAACAATCTTATTCAGTTAAAACCTAATTTTCCGGCTTTTATAGTGCCGATCGTTTAACACGTCCCTTTTCTTGTGCTATGGGACTCTAACTGACTTCCCCCTTGAAATTCCCTCATTCTAGGCACTTCCCTGGGCGTCACCCTCCGTGACTCACTCTTACATTATTTGAAAGTGTTACACA
>JABUQX010056578.1:25000-48213 GCA_015478945.1 Trachelipus rathkii
GCATAATAGCTTGTACGCATATACCATTCTCCTTTTGTTGTATTGAATCTTTCTAATTTGTTAGCGTTTTAATTATTTTTTCTTTACTTTTTGATAGTGTCAGACATCTCATATATATATATATATACTATACTATAAATATATATATCAGTTGGCGAGGCGGTTGGCCATTTCAGCAGTCATCGCCTACATCCCGGTCCCTATTCCGACATTCTATATATAAGTGTATTTTTATTTTTTTTTATATTATATATATATATATATATATTTATATATATATATATAGTATATATATATATATATATATATAAAATAATATATTATACAACCTCAGCCTGTGCAACCATTCCAAAACTTTAACAGCTCTTTTTTGCTGAAAGAATGCTTTCTCATATCAAATGGCAATGCTTTCTTCTTAATTTTCTTGTTATGCCCCCTGGTCTTCCCCGTCGTGCCTCTACTATGAAGAATATTATTGTTCACGTAATGTTATCAAAGATGTAAAAATTTTTTCTGCTAGAATTCGTATCATGTCCCGTCTAGAAATCGCCTGTTTCTACTGAAAACTTCCACAACTCTTCAGCCCTCCCTCATCTAAAAGCTCTACATCCAAACCCAGAAATCATCCTTTGTTGCTCTACGTTGCACTCTATGCATATCTAAGTTCTTTCTTTAAATAAGGGCCCAAACTTGTGCAAGAATACTCTCATTATGCTGGTGTAACATAGCTTTTATTTAGCAGTTTACTTATTACTTTTTGCTCTTGTAAACAACAGTGCGATTTATTATGCCCAGCATCTTATTAGCTTTATTATTTGCTTTCAAAAACACTGATTAGCGACTTTCAAATTACTTGCTATCATAATTAAACCTCATATCTTTTTCTGGTACCACAGGTTCAAAAGCTAATCCCCATCTATCGCAGTTGAAAAACTTTTATATTGAGACGCTAGGTTGAAGAACCTACAATTTTTACTATAACTATTCATTTGCCACTTATCTGCCCACCCAAGAAGTTTATCAAAGATCATTTTGAATCTTTATAATCCTTCACTTTTCCTAACTGCGAGGGTAGCCACTTTGGTATCATCGCAAACTTAGAAACCTCATGCATTTAAGTCCTATGTCATAAATTCATTATATTTATGAGGAAACAATGAGTAACCCCAGCTCTGAAACCTGTGGGACACACCACTCTTTACTATTTTCCATGATGACTTATTGCAATTTAGTTGTACACACTGTTTCTATTCCACAAACTACTCTTAATTCCAGGCCAATTCTGAACACACTTGACCTAATGTTTCAACACTCAGTCCTTCTCTCTATAGAATAAACCATTTCGGCTCCTATTGGGTAAATCTGACCCACCTTATATCTTTAATTCAATACTTTCTCTCCAACAAGTATCCGCCTATGCGGTTTTTTCTGGCCTTTGATCGGGCTGATTGGCGGGGGCCTTGCGTCGATTCTACCGCTAACTATAATATTGGAATGACTGCTTTGGACTCGATTGACGCTCTTCGGCTTCTGCCATCAAGGTGGGAGCTGTAATCGTTTGATGGGATGAGAGGGTTCATTCCTTCTTCGACTAAATCTTCTCTCCTCATAATCATGTCGATCCGTTGCTTTTTCTGGCCATTCAGGATAGAGACAGCGCGTATCGGGGAGTGGGAAAAAATTCTCGTTCTCCTCTCACTCTCGCTAATTTTCACTATAGAAATCGTTGCACAGGTACTCTTCGACGAGCAAAGCGGGACTTCATCAAACGAAAGTGCCCTAACCTCCTTGGATCTCCTACTAACAAATCTTTCTGCCTCTTGCCAAAACATCTCTAACAACTTTCGTAAATCATCCTTTCCACCTCTTATTCGATCTGATGGCATTCTGTTGCTAACTCTCCAACTGAAAAGGCCAATCTTCTTCGAGCCTCTATTTTCCCACCTAACTTCTTCCTCTGTCATATTCTGATTCTTCTCTTCTACCTTCTCCCTTCTACCTGATTTTTTTGCTATTCTTTACCCCTGTGATTACATTTATCGGGTGCATGGGTTCCTGAGATCTATGAACGTTAGGAAGGGCGGGTGGCACCGGGATTGCCTTTCCTCCCCGAGTTTGATAGGGAAGTGCTTACGTGCTGACCCGCCCCTCGTTTCAACTATTTCTCTATGTCTCAATACTACTCAATACTAAGACTAAAATACCCCACCTCGTTCAACTATAATTCTCGTATGTCTCGAATTACTGCTCAAATACTAATACTAAGAATACTAAGTTCTTGACAAGGACACAATTACTAATTTCTCTTCATCTTCTGTGTTCCCCGCTGAAATGTTAATCTCACTCACTTTAAAGCCTGAGTCTGTTCTCATCTGCGTAATTTGCTACGCGGATGAAACTTTGGTGTGTAACAACACCCCCTCCCTTGAATAGGGCTCTGCCGTGAGTGGTGGTACAACTAAAAAAAGAAAACTTGTACCACGTCCAGTGACTCCACCTATACCACATTAAAGTTACTTCTACCAAAGTCTTCTACATACCTAACCTTATCAAAAGTTATATATATAGATATATATATATTATATATATATATATATATATATATATATATAATATATATATATATATTTATATATTATATATATATTATATAAATATATATATATTATTATTAGAGCAGAGAGAGAGAGAGGAGAGAGAGAGGGCCGGAGGGAGCAGTCTTTTTTAAATTAGAATAGGAAAGGAATAAAAATAAAAAAAACAGCAAAAAATCAAATTAATATTAAATCAATCATTGTAATATAGTAATTTTCATTACTATTTACACCAACTAGACCATCATATATAAAATTCTTTGTTCACCACATTATTTTAAAATTAAAAATTACATTTAACTTTCAAGGAAAAACGAATTCTTTGCCAATAATTTAAGGTTGTTTCATCATATTTCGTAATTTAATAAAAATATATTATTTCTTAAGTAAGGGAAACTTTAAACTGGACTCATAATGTTAAAAGTATTGATATACGTAATTATTTTATTTCATGATTTTAATAAAATTAGAGAATTTATAATAGTCGATATCATTTACTATAAGACAGAAAGGTCAGAAGTTTGCATTCGAACTTTCTAAACAGTCACTTAAGCTTCAATAAGAGAAACAAATTCGCTCAAATAGTTCTTCAGCGACAAATCTTAGATGAGCTAGCCATGTTATTTCACTATACATTTTTGGCGCAACCTTGATTTGATGAACATTTATATAATTATACTGATAATGTATGCTCGCAATTGATCCCTAAAAAACTTTTACAGATTATATGGAGAGAATGTATGATATTAGTACGAATTATTGAATAAAATATGATTTAATAGTAATTTTTTTTTATAAAATATATTACAATATAATTCCTCTATGTAGATTATTTATTTATATATATATATATATATAATATATCATATATAATATAATATATATATATATAGATATATTATATATATATATTATATATATATTATATTATATAGGGGGTACAACTGATTTAATATTATATATAATGAAAATGAAAAATAATATGAATTTGAAAAAAAGAACTTGATTTCATTTTATGACATTCATTAGTCATCGCCGCATCAATAGATGACTGGACCCTTCATAAATTGATATTATATATAATATATATAATATATTATATATAATAATTATATATATATATATATATATATATATATAGTATATATTAATATATAATATTATATATATATATAAAACATTTCTGAAATGAGAAGCAAGACTATGTATTTTTAAATGACTATGATTTAATGTGTAGTTAGAAATATGTGAAAATATAGAATGGATATGATGTCATAGTCGCCCTTGTCGGCTTTCAAAGAAGTTCCAGTCGCTGCTAGGATTATGGATACCGCTGAATATTTAACGGCTTCCAGACCTCGCCATTAGTTCGCGAACGATTGGGTCCATGAGGAGTTTTTATTCAGTGTGCCGAATCGAAAGTGTAGAGTCTTTAGGCGACAAGTCTGGGGGGGGGGCTATAGGAAGGGAGGACCTTCCCAGCGAGCACCGCGCAGCAACATCCTGGCACACTGTTGCCCACACGGCGGGCTGGCGTCTTTGACAACATACCCGGGTCAGATTAGCTTTTGAGTTGGTAAAACCTTTCAAAAAAACGGAAAACAACCCCAGTGGGTTTTATTGAGCCTTTTCGGGTGTTTATTTCTATATTATATTTTGAAACCAATTAAAACTTTTATTACCAGAATTTCACTTTAAGCTATGTTTTTATGCAGCCATTTAAAACCCTAGAAACCTGTATAAAGGTTAAATTATATTTTACAGCTGCACATTCTTCTTAACACTAGTTTACAGAAATTCTCATTGAGGCACTACCCCAAATATATTTTTGTACAATAGTTACTTTTTTAAATTTTGTATCCACCCAGAGTCTATATCATAGCTCAAATCTTCAACAAATCTGGAAAACAAATGAAACACTCAAATTCAAATAGTTCAATTGATTCATTTGTAATAAACATGCAAGTTGAAAACTATTTATTATACTTTGAAAGTTATCTTAAAAGTAAAACACAAAATAATAAATAATAAATGAAAGTATACAACATAAATTTGGAAATACGAAAACGTACAAAATTAATTAAAAATCTTCTTAGAGAACAAAAGGTGCTCATCAAAAAAACATTTTTACTGCCAGCTTTTGACCAAAATGCTTCTAGTTTTATGGCATGTTGTATTACTAGTACAGATATTATCTCTTATATCATTAATTCTGCTATGCACTTTTAAGTCAGTTCAAACATTTTTTTTTTATTTAGCCTTAGGTTTACCGCAGTGGATCAATATATTGCTCGATGTTAACGTTTTACAGAAAATCTAAGACAGCATAAACATAGCATTCATGTGGAAATTTTGAAAAATTTATTTGCCTTTTTCTTTAAAAAGTTGGAAGGTTTAGTTTGAAATTACAGTTATTTGAAGAGAAGCATTAATAAGTGCCTCTGTCAATATTCTAATATTTCTAGGCGTTTCTATCACTTCGAAGTTAATTTCACCGTTAAGATGGAATTCACCTTACCTAACTGATGCATGTATATCAAGTTCTGGAGCGGTAATCGAAGAACCACTTCATGATTTGGTTAAGATAGGCCCTATAAACTGGATCCTGATCCACCAAAAAAATTCTGTTCTTCCGCGATTATGCTTACTAAGATAAGTTTTTACTTGTTTCTATTGTAATTTGCTAGGTTTCCATAACTGCTTTTGTTTCAATAATTTTCTAAATTGAGTCGTTTAAATACCTTGATATTTTCTCAAATGACACCATAATAACGGTATGATTATTATGTATTTGTGTACTGTTAAAATTTTAACTAAATTTATTCTAAATATGTATGGTTACAGTTCTTGTAGATCATTGAAAAGGTTAACATATATTTTTCTGATCAAAATGTTTAGCTGAAAACAGAATTTATTCTAATTTGGTATTGTTAGCTTGAATAATGGTAAAATTGTTTAATAAGAGATGATTAAACTTCCAATTAGGAGGAGGAGTTCGTGTTCTATTAGTTGACAATTCTTTGCGTCGCAAGTACAGTCAACTTAGATGATCTAAACTTTTTGTCATTGAATAGGAATAAATACCATGAACAACCATGGGTCGAAAGATGCCTTGAAGTTTATCAAGTATGCAAAGAATT
Organism: Trachelipus rathkii; assembly: GCA_015478945.1. Taxonomy (NCBI): domain Eukaryota; kingdom Metazoa; phylum Arthropoda; class Malacostraca; order Isopoda; family Trachelipodidae; genus Trachelipus; species Trachelipus rathkii. Next base: position 30,735 of record JABUQX010056578.1, read on the forward strand.
ATGATCTGAATTTTAATTTGATTTCTTATTCTTAGATATTTTATGATAATAAAAAGAATATTGTCCTATTTCAAAGTATAAAAGTTTATTTTTTAATTTCAATTTAGGCTTGATGTATGATATATATTATATATCATATTACTATATCATATATATATAGTATATATATATATATATATTAGTTATATATATATATATTATATATATAATAATATATATATTAATTATATATATTATATTATATATATATATATATATATATAATATATATATTATCATATATATACGGTATTATAAAAAATATTAGCAATTAAAAACTCGGTGGGTTTTATCGGCGTTTAGTTTAGGCAAATTTTTGAGGGGGTTTATTGGGTGTTTTTTGGGGGTTGCTTACCCTACTTTGCAGTGATGACTTTACCGCCCTCGTTCAGAAACTACAAAACAATGGGCCATTTCGTCGAAGAAACATGTGTTGCATCTTTTTCTGCTCTCAATGATGAACTGAATTTTTTATGAACGAGGAGAGTGAGGTGTCCGCCATTCCAATACTCATCCTTTTTGTTTCCGGTTCGAGTGTGCGCCAAAAATTTCATATTGCGGCACAATCTTCGGAAAGAAAGGTCTTTTCTCTGCTTGTAACGAAGAAATATGATAGACAAATTCGGCAATCGCTGCAGTCTTTTGCTCTTCATGTAGAATGAAAGCTATTGGAACCCATTGCGCACAAACATTGCTATATCGTTTATGGACAATTGAGATGTTAGCGTTCCCTTAAAACCCATTGGTGTGATTCGGCGATTTCCCATCACAAGGTTTGTAATGGCAGCGTATCGGAATCCCGATGCTGATGGTGAGGCCTTTGATTACGAGGTTATCCGCATTTGTCCTCCGGTCATACGTCTTATTGAAATTTACAAAACCATCTGAACACGTCTAACACCGTGAACATACACCCATTTCCAATCCTTCATCCTTGCTTACCACGATGAAATTTCGCCTTCATTAAACAGGCTTACTGCCATTATTAAACTGCTCAATGGGACACTTTCCGAAGAACAAGCGCTTGCTCTCTGATATGCAACCGCCCATTTACTGGCAAACCGACCGAACTCTGTGTATTGACAAGACTTCTCTGGGGAACTCTTCTCTCTCTACTCTCTCTCTCTCTCTCTCTCTCCTCTCTCTTCTCTCTCTCTCTCTCTTCTTTCTATATAATATATATATAACTATATATATATATATATAATATTATATATATATATATTATATATATATATATATACATATATATATATATATATTATATATAATTATATATAAATATATATATATTAGCAGGCTGGGCGTTAGCGCCCGGTTGCGACCTATGCGCTATTGCGCATATCAATTTGTAGGCGCAAAGGCTCATAGGCGCAACAATTTTTAAAAGGCGGACTAAGCAAAGGCGCACAGCCAATTCTCTGCGCCTATAGCCGCGCCTATGAACAGGAACAAACGCATTTTTTTTACCCTTAAAAGTTAGAACTTAGAAGCGTGGCAAACTTGTATCATTCTAAAAAACCAGTGTAAAACTTATATATATATATATATATATATATTATTATATATTATATATTATATATTATATATAATATATTATTATACTATATTATAACTATATATATATATATATATATAAGTAATATATAATATATATATAATATATTACTAATATATTATATATATATATAATAATAATTATATATTATATATATATATAGATATATATATATATATATATTACTAATATTTAATATATTATATATATATATAACACTTTAGACAAAAAGTTAGTTTAATAAACACTAAAATAGTTATTTCTACTTTTTTGGTCGGGTTACGGTGAGCTCCACCTCTAAAAAGTAATCTTTTTTACTTACTTTTTGATTAGCTAGAATTGAAAACTACTACATGTATTAGTTAAAATTACTTTTTGTTTGAAATTAAAATGAACTTTTGTTTAGTAGTATAAAGGACAAATTAATTTTAACTATTTTTTTCTACTACAACTTGTAAGTAGAAAGAGAGGTGGTAAATTTTACTATGGTTTTATGTCGTTATATTACTGACTTGTTGTAGTTGTCATTTGTTGATTGTAAAATATATGTCCATCGCATTGACCACATCCATATCAGCAACTGAAGTTTACTTCAATACCTCATTAGCTATCTACGTCACATCACCGTCATTGAACTCGTATGTATTGATCCATATTGATTCGGAATCACCGGCAGTCGTGGAGGTGAAGATTTCGAAACAACTACTCCTTTAGCGTTGCGCTTGTCATGTCTAACCACATTAGGACCAAGGAGATATGATTTTATTACGATATAAATCTTTAATTATTATAAATCCCGCTTATCTGCGTATATGTATTATATGTTTATAGTAATATAGATTATATTATATATATATATAGTATATTTTATTATATATGGTATATTATATATATATAGAATGATATAGTATATAGAGATAAGATTATAATATAGATTATTTATTATATAGTAATACATAGTATATATTATATATTAATATAGTATATATAGTATATATATATATATATATAATTATATATATATATACTAGTGGCTGATAATTATTAATATATATTATTTTATATAGATATATTATGATATATATAGGTTGAGTACTGCTCTAGCTTATGGGTGTACTTTGAACTCTACGTCGTCCGACTTATCTGATAAGTATATGTATGGATAGCTAGCTAGCAATAACGTCTATTTACCTTGAGATTCAGTATATTGTTACATGTATATCGTAACTATTTAGCTACTTCCGGTTGCGATAACTATGTATGCAATAGAGGATTACTCGGAGTGCTATTATTGAGGTCTAGCTGGTCATGTTAAATGTATACCTCACCTCATATAGTGAGTATCCTAGTAGTATTCATAATAAGTTATTTAGAGTTTACTTTATCACTATGATACTGGAGTTCATGCTATATATTCTTTATACTCTACACGTGATAACTATGCACGTTAGTATCATCCAGATATTATTTATTTGATATATATCCATGACGATGTATACAGTTATCACAACTCTATATATTATACTGGCTCATTATACTATATATAGTTAAGTCTTCATCATATAGGTAGATGACCTCATCTACACATCCTTACTACTTATATGAATTACTTATGACTCGGGATCTATTTAATGACGTAGCTTATCACTTACGTTGTATATATGTAACTAATTCTTATCATATACGTAAAGATATTAATCGTTGGGTATATATGTATAAGTAATATAGTATATAGTTATAATTAAATGACGTTATTATAGTTAATATTAGTATTAGGTAGTGATAGTATATAATATCATATAGTAGTAATATATTATATATAGTATTATTATAAATCCATTTATATATATTATATGATATATATATTATATATAAGTATTATATATATGTCAGAGAGATGAGGTTACAAACATCACACACACAGCAAACACACCTTACACCACAACACCACGAGCAGGCACACCACAGCACACCACATCCTACACACACACTTAATCCAAGACTTGCACTGCTTTAGTATTGGGTATTGATGATGTTTTTATGTATTAGCAATCTACTCAATATCATCAAGAGTTATCGAGTCTATTATATTATATATTATTATTGATTATATGTATTATTAATTTATATTAATTGTAATAATTTTCATGATATTTGACTTGAATTTTTATGTATATTATTGTTATTATCAATATTATTGTTATTTATTAATTAATTGATTAATTATTAATATATTAATTTATTATTATTATTATTAGATATTATTTTATTGAATTTGGCTTAAGTTACTTATATGAGGTCCTTAAATATGCAGCAATATAAGGTCGAGTTTTAAAATCGAATATAAAGTAGGTGAAGTCACAATAAATATTTCTATAAACTTATACTTATGCTTAATGTCAACTATTGAACAATACTCTACTGTAAAAGCGAGCTCCTGTTAAGATGATGAATGATCCGGTGGATTCATGCCGATTTCAACTACGCTAGGCCTTACATCTGTCGGACCGTATTTGACATAGTGGCTTGACTACAATAAATAGATTGTTTAATATAGCATCGTCCACTGTCTATTATAATATTCATGAATTATCTCTGCTGTCGTTAATAGTATAAGATAACTAACTACAGGCACTCTCTTGATCTAGTACGATTGCTACGTAATCCTACATGGTTGATCATTACCCTTCCTCTCGTCTAGCCGACACCGGACAACACTAGTCGGTGTCAGAAGTAAGATTATCAAAATATGTAGCTGTCGAGTGTAGTCATAAAAAAATATATAGCGTTAGCAAACCAAATTTGGAGGGCGATAATACCAGTACAATTACTATTTACAGTCTGGATAAGCTGAAGGTCTAATTACATATAGTGGTGATTCATTTACTCTCAGTATTAATTACTGTTAATGACTATCAGATTCGTTGTATGTTGTGTATATTTGTACTATGTTCGACGTGATCTTAAAGTTCTAACTCATCTCTCATTGTTGCGTTTCTACAAGAATGTTAACCATGTTTGATAAAATATTAAACTTTACTATACAAAGTCAACTTACTCAACACTGAAGTTGCAATTGAACACTATAGTGATTAATAGTAAAGACTGTTACCAGGAAAATTCGTATAAACTACTGGCAGGAGTAAATTGTGTACAAAAAAATAGTGTAAATACTGTTACTAATCTGAGTAAGTTAAAATTATTACTCAACTAAGTTTTTCTACAGTGTATATATATATATATATATTATATTATACTATATTTAGTTCAGTAGATTACTTAACTGACATATAATAGAATTGGCAAATGATGATTGCAAAATTTTTCAACTTCTTCAGGTGGTCTGGCGGGGAAAAACACGTGACCAGCAGGACGGATGGAGGAGGAAGGACGTTGGTAGATATTAGCTTTACGGATGTTTGATTACAAAAATTACATAAATGGTTTTTCTTCCGTGGTATGAAAAGGCATGCTTATTATCGCACTAAAGTTTACTTGCAAATTTAAAATTCTAGCGAACATCCACGAGGCCGGCGAAAGGTCGCGCCAGTTGCGCAAAGCGCATATGGCGGCTTAGTGCATGTGAATGTGACAAATACTGATTAGGCGCAACTAGGTGCCGGCCGCATAGGCGGCATAGGCCGCAGGCGCACTCAAAAAAACTATAGGCGCCGCCCAGCCTCTTGATTAATGATATATATATATATATAATATATATATAGTATATTTATATATTATATATTATTTATATATAAGTATATATTTTTTATACTATTATATATATATATATATTATATATATATATATATATATTTATATATAGTAGTATATATATATAATATTAATAATATATATATATTATAATGAAAACCTTAATTGCAAACTTTAAGCGCGTCTATTGCCTCTTTTAAATTTATATCATTTCTTTTTTCATGTGGAAAAAAGTTAGGATTTGCCAGATCATTCGTGATTGTAATTGGGTGGAATATAAATGTGATAATCAGGAATAAATGGCAGAGTAAGGAATGGGCAAAAGAGACATAAAGAAAGAGAGAATGTTTAGAAATAGAAGCTTAGAAATATATGTATAACGTAAAAAATAAAAGTTCTTTTTTTTTACTATTTTTTTATGTATTTTTGTTTTCGTAAAGGATTGAGACACGATTAGCTGCCGCAACGGGCCCAGTAGTTTCATGATCATCCAGTTCACATGTTCAGGGATTTTTTATATTTTTATTATCCTTTTCTTTCTTAGTTTTTTTTTAATTTTAATGCTTTTTGTTACGTTTATTTTAAAATTTCTAATTTTTTCTAATATTAACATATACGAGTTTCTGTCTGTCTTCTTTCTTCTTCTTTCTTGCTTGTTCTTGGTCACTGACTTCTTCTTACTTCTTCTTCTTCTGTCTTCTTCTTCTTCCTTTTCCTTCATTCCGCTGTCTTTGTTACATGTCTTGCGCTCTTCTCTGCAGCTTTGTGTTCGAATTTTACAAGACGCTACTATTCATCGAATTTTTGATTCAAAAGAAACACGATTGTGTGTTTTTTTGTTATTGTGGTGAAATATTAAAGTCATATTTTATGGTGGTACTGACATATAGCATTGAAGTCATGTGTTGATTTAGGAATACTGATAACGTAAACATTTATTTTTATATTTTACTTTTTATCTTATTGTCTATGGCCGAGATGTTTTGTTGTAGGTATTCAGAAATTTTTTCTTACATTTTTTGTTTATATTTCATACTTGCTTAATTTTTTTTTTGTGACAAAAGTTCTGGCTCCTTGCGTAATTGTTGGCTTTTGCTCAGTGGTTGTATGTAGTTGTCATTTGCTCCTTAAGCCCGGAACGATAAAATATGGACTAACACCTGGTTTATTTGTCTGCAGCTGTCGGCTCGGCTTCGGTTCAGCTTTGTTATCTCCTTTTCATTTCATATTTTTTTTCGCTCTTGCACACTTTTTTAAAACATATTTCTATTTTAACTTTTCTAAGTATCTTACACTCTTGGTCTACATTCGCATTTGATTGGTTGTAGTAGCATACAAACTGTGCATTTTTTTTATAGCGAAGGCTCTCTCTGCTCTTCTTCTCTTGGTCGATTGTAATTCTCGGTCGTCTCGAGTTTCAGAGTCTTCAGACTCGGCCTCTCTCTCTCCTGCGTCTCTCTCCTCGCTTCAGCATGTCTCTTCTTTCATCTCTCTCTCTCGCTCTCGTCTCTCTCTCTCCTGCATATCTTCTCATTCTCTCTCTCTCTCTCTCTCGATCTTTCTTCGTCTCTCGTCTCTCTCTCTCTCTCTCTCTCCTCTCTCTCTTCTCTCTCTCTCTCTCTCTCTCTCTCGTCTCTCTCTCTCTCTCTCTCTTCTCTCTCTCTCTCTCTCTCTCTCTCTCTCCTCATCTCCTCATCTCTCTCTCTCTCTCTCCTCTCTCTCTCTCTCTCTCTCTCTTTTCAACTCTTCCAAAGCTTCTTCTAATTTAAATAATAGAAGTAAAAAAAAACATTGGAATTACATTACATAATTTTTGACATAGTTATATAAACAAATTTATTATTAAATTTTCTTCATTGACACTTCCTCATTAGTATCTTACAGCTGGAAGTTTCTCCTTTTTGATTTATCTTTTAATCTTCAAAATAATTATTATTGCCTTGCATATTGTAATGTCACTTTGATTTGTTTCATTTTGTAGCGCTCTATCTGTTCCACACTTTCCTTGTGTTTCTGTTACTTTCACACAGTATACTCTGTTCCTTTCCAATCCTCATTTGTTCTTCTGTCTATTACTCTTCTTTCTTTCTTGCCCAATTTCAGTTAGAAATTGGTTTTCTCCTTCGACTTTGCAGTATTATCCAGAACCATTACAATCTCGCGGTCCATGCTTGTTTTTAGAAACTATTCAGACATTCTTTTTTAATATGCTTTGCGTATTTGGGTGTGGCTGTGTATAATGTGTGGTAGTGAGAGAGAGGAGAGAGAGACGAGAGAGAGAGAAGAGAGAGAGAGAGAGGGAGAGAGAGAGAGAGGAGAGGAGAGAGAGAGAGAGAGAGAGAGAAGAGAGAGGAAAGAGAGGAGAGACTGAGACGAGAAGAGAAGAGAGAGAGAGAGAGAGAGAGACGGGGATGAAGAGAGAGAGAGAGTTAGCAAAAGATGATCTAAATTTTATGTTTACCACGGAATATGTTGACTGGCATTGTGGATGTATATTTTTAATTTCTGCTGATATATAGTGTCTACATAACTCAGACACCTTTGATTAACACATGACCTAATGAGTATTTTGCATCTCATTAGGTCAACGTTTACCGGATCTCAATTTTTCGGTTAGGAAGGAAATTCCTTTTTTTTGTTTCACCAGATTTGTGACCGGTGGGTGCTGTTTTTAATAGCACTCTATTTCTTTTTATTTATTATTCTTTATAAAAGTCTTTTTTTATTATTATTTATTGTTATATATTTTTATTTTTCATGATAATAGTTTTTCTAAATTTATTTACTAACGATTTTTTTTATTTTTGAAATTAAATAAATATTACCAATAAATAATAATAATATAAATCAATAAATAATAATAATTATAATTATTTATAATATAATAAAATATATCATATAATAGATAATAAACACCCTCCAGACTATAAATAATAATAATAGAATTAATAATAATAATAACTATTATAAAATAATAATAATAATAAATAATAAAATAATAATGAATAATAATAAAATAATATAACTAATATAATATAATAATCTACCTCTCAGTACATAATAAATAATAATAATACATAATACTCATAATAATAATAATAATAATAAAATAATAATAATAATAATAGAGTAATACGTGTAATAATATTTTGATAATGTGCAAAAATGTTATTATTATGGATGGGAATTTAAGTATCTTTATGTTTCATCTTCAAAATTACCTACAATTTCTAAAGTGTGTTCAGTAAATTGAATTCAGGAGAGAGTAAGCATAAAGATTATAATTTAACCCTGCCAGGAGAAGCTGGTAGCCTAAATATGATTTTCTGGGGTTTCGATCTTCTGAACTCATGAATAAACCCCATTCACCCCTTTGGTTATAATGGGCGCGGTGATAATAAATTAAGACGGCTCATTCTTAAGAATTCATTTTCTCTTTGGTTTTTGTCGGTCCTTGAATTAATATTGGCTGAGACGACAAATCTCTTTAATGAGACAAATGCAGATATATTAGTACGAAGAAATTTGTGAACGATTTTAGGAATTTTAAAATTTGAATGAAAGAAGATTCGTTTGCATGGGTAGTCTATACTTAATTACTAGGAGGGGGAACGATGCTAGGTAATTGCTCACTAGGGTCCGCACGAAGGGTCGACCGATCACGTTTGTTTCTCGTTGGACTTCACTCTCGTTTCGGTTAGCTACGGGGGGTAGACGATATAATAATAATAGGTATATCTTATATTATATATACTATATATATATATTATATTATATATTATGTGTATATATTTATAGATATTTATATATATATATATATATACAACATAATTATATTAATATGAGTTAATATAATATATAATTATAATATATATATATATATATATTATATAATATATATATTATATATATAGTGAGGATATATATATATTATAATATGATAAAATCGTAAGAAATGAACTGAATAATTACGATAAAAGGATGAGAGAAAGAGAAAGAAAGAAACGTCTGTAGCCGTAACTTCAAGATAAAGGCTAGCCTCATTTTATTTTCTCTCGGTAATCTTACAAAGCTGAGTCAGATTGACTCACCGTCGTTGGTTTGATACATTGGCGGTGCGAGGTAGGCATTTTTTGCACATCAACGACGTTCTTCTACCTGGCTCATGGATAAGATTCAAGTATTTGGATATTGATAAAAAAATATCAATTTTTCCTATTTGTAGGTATTTGATTATGCAGGGCTGCGCAGAACCGATTGAACAATTTTGAAGAGTTATAAAAATGAATGGGAAACATTAGAGGATGACATGGTTTGTTATACTCGAGGTTGGGAGTTCTAACCATTTTTAATCCTTAAGTTATGAAAATAATGTCCTCAAGATGTCCCCCATTATTAGCAACACACTGATGGATCCGTTCTCTGATTTTGTGAAGACGCATAGGTCACAATATATTGCGTATGACTTCTTCAACAATTCGCTCCCCTTAGCTACTAGCTATCTATTGGCAAAATGTATACAATACTTAGCAGGCGAGCACGGTCACCTCTAAAATAATTTTATATTTATTTACAATATGTGATGTGGATATCGGGCCATTCTGTTAGAGTATCAGTTATTTTTAATGGATACCATACTTAACAGGAAATTGTTCGATACGAGTACCGATATTACAAAAATGCGAATTCCGAGTTTCGAACTGTACAGAATAACCAAAATCAGGCTAGCAGCTCCATCCCTAATATATATTTCCTATAATATATTATATATATATAATAGATATATTTTATTATATATATATATATATATATATATATATATATATATATATTATATATATATATATATATATATATAATATCATATATATTTGAAATACAAATTTTAACAGACTCGTGTTCCCTGTTTTCAATCATTTAGCACATTTGCCATTTGAGATTGGTAGATTGCAATTCGCATTAGTGGAGGCGTATCTGACAATTATAAATGCTTATCATAGAATTCAATAAGCTTGTATAAAAGGGGATTATTCTTGATGGAAGAGCCTTTTTAGATTGGCTATGTTAGCATCCAGTTTCAATTTATTAACTATTGACGTTATCTTAATTAATGGTTTTGAAGTTGTTATTCTTAGATTTATAAGAAGAAGAGGAAAGGTGCCTGATAATATATTGTTCACGGGAGTTTAACGATAAACTTTGAAATGGTTGAGGAATATATATATATATATATATTATATATATATAATATATATATATATATATATAATATATATATACTAATATATATATAATATAATATTTTATAATATATAGTATATGATTATGTGGTTAGTATATGAATGATATTGCATGAGAGAACATATGTCTATAAGGGATAACAGCAATTAGAAAAGGATGCTCCCAAATATTATTTTAAGGATAAAGAAGAAGCTTGGCTGGGTGAATTTGGGAAAATAAATATAGTTACTAGTGTAAATTCAAAATAAGGAATGTTGAGCATATTTTAGAAAAAATTGTGTAACTTTCAAGTTTCCCTCCCCCCTCCCCATCTAATCAAGTAAACTACAAGTAAAAATCAAATTCTAAGTCGTTAGTTGAGATTGGAAATTTTTGTGCTATCGTGTCATAGTCTGGTGCATGTTGGGTAGCTTTCTGAATATAATAGTGATTTTTTTCCTGATTTTACTTTTTTTTGTTTTTATCTAATATTTTTTTTGAATAATGTTAGGTTAAACTTTAACTTGTCTCAAAATTCGGGGGGGGAGCATGATGGCTAGTAAGGCGCCTCAACCCCCTCCGTCGTATGCCACTGATTATAAGTATATATTATACTATATACTAGAAGTAGTATATATAAGTATTTATATATATATATGATTAAATGTAAAATATAGTATAGTATATGTATAGTATATAATTATTATATATAATATATATATATATATATATATATATTATATATTATATAGTATATAATATATATATATATATATAAAGAAAATTTTAAAACTTTTCAGTTGCTGAAATAGCTTACTTTATTAATAATTCTTCTCATTTTCTGAACTTATCATAAATATTAGGATTGGATTCAGCATGTTACATTAATTTATTATATGTAATTCAGCGCCGCATTATCTAATCTTTTTTCACATTCATCATACTAATTAATGGACACAATAATCAATAATAAAATAATAATACATGAAGAGTAATATACACGCATCAATAATAATAATGAATAAACTATTATAAATATAATAATAATAATAACATTTTGTTATGTGAAATAATAATAATAATAATAATATAATAATAATAATAATAATAATTAATAATATAATTATTTTTTTATCAGGAAGGCGTTTTTGTGCATGTTTTTAAATAAATGCCGCACGGACGAGCATGGTCATGTACTATTCTTATATGATACTTATCAATTTGAGAAGAACCCTTATCATTCTAGTTTGTGCCGCCACGACGTATACTTTACATTAGGTGAGAGCGATGGAGGGTGGGAAAGGGAGAAGGGGGGGAATACAGATTTGAAGCGAAATGGGGAGGGGCTTATATATATAATATATATATATATTATATATATATATACTTATTATATATATATATATATATATATATATATCATATATATTAATATATTATTATTATTATATATATGATAATAATAATATAATATATAGTCATAATATAATATATTATATATAATATCTTAATATATATATATATTATAATTTAATATATATATAATATATTATAATATATTATACTACTATATATATATATATATAAATCATATATATAATATGATATATAATATATATATATAATATATTATATTATATATATATATATTATATATTATATATATATATCTATTATATATATATATAAATTATATATATATACATATATATATATATATATATATATATATATAAATACATATCTATAATATTTATATATAATTAATATATATATTAAATATATATTATATAATATATTTAGATATACATAATAATATATATAATAATAATAACATATAAAAATAATAAATAATATTATATAATTTTTGTTGACTTGTTAAACATGCGGCGTCAGAAAAACAAACGTAATAACGGCTAAAAAAATTAAATGAAATAGATGTTGCCGTAAATACTGCAACATTGAGATTTGATTGGACAATACTTGATCTAGTTTTATGCGTTCATGAACTTATTATGTAATACAATGCTTAAATATATGCATCACTCAACTTCAACAACGTATGTACACATTCACACATATCCCTGCTTAAAATCGTAGTAGTTTTCGTAGGATATTGTATGTTAAATAATTCTTTGAGCAATCCTTGAATCTTTCAGCTTAACTTGTTTATCAATTAGTCCCGGCTATTAGAATGACGCAGAGATCAACCATCACCTAGAAGAAAATGAAGAATAGTAGTATTCAATATTGAACTAGAAAATTTCGATATATCCTTCGTCTTTCTTCCTCTTGTTTATTCTATCCTTCTTCTCTACTGTTTATTGCAAGCCACCTCGCTTACCCCATCTTTTATTTTTATGTAAAATCTCACACCACATCAGCAAATATCAACATCCTTTCCCCTCTTCGATTTTCTATTGACCGCTTTTCTTATGTGATATATCACGTTGAACTTATTTAGTTTTACACACCAAATTAGACGCAGACAAATAACGACTTATGAAATAATTTTGCTACTAATTCATTATATATTGCGCCACGCTTGCTTATCATTCAATTCTTGAGTGTTCATCCCGGTTACTGATAAAATTCAATTGCCTATGACACCTACTATCATTCTTTTTCCTTCCATAGTGTGTTTGTTTTGTTGTGTCTCATACTCATTGGGCTAGTCCCTACTGCAACGTAAAATTCAATAAATATCGTTACATTGTGTCTACTATCTATCAGGCTATTTCAATTCCGATTTCGCTGCTTTTGAAGGCAACTTTTCGAGCCCAAGTGTACGCCAATTTGTATCGATTCCGGTAAAAATTCAATTCTGTGCGCTGATGTCAATATTTGAGAGTAACAATTAACAGTTTTCTTATATTCAAACTTTAAATTTATCCAATGAGGAAATGGTTTTATAACTCACACACACACACAACTTTTATTTTAAATTTTGTATTTTTATTTCATGTCCCTCCTCTACATTTGTTAGAGTATATTCATTTGAATAATTGTGTTTGCAAAAATGTCGTCTAAATTTCGAAGTTTACAGGAATCAATAACAGATATGTAGATTTTACGTCTATTTATTATATTGTACATCTTGTCATGTTATTTATATTATAATATATAATATATATAAATCATATATATTTAGTATATAATATATAATATATATATAATAATACGTAATTATATAAAATATTATATATATATATATTATATATATATATATCATTATATATATATATAAATATATGACCATCCCAATTGTGCTACGGCGACGGTAGGTAATCATCTAGGCCAAATTTGTGGATTAAAGTAGTTGACTTCTTTTATGTACTATAAATAATTTTAAATTCTTTAACGATGCTGCAAGATCTATCAAGCTCTGTACATAACACCATCTGCAGGTTGATTCATTGCAAATTATGCCAGAAGTATATATATTATATTATTATAATATATATATATATATATATATAGTATACTTATATATATATAATATATATATATAGTATTATATATATATATATATTATTTATATAATATATATATTATTGTATATATATTTATTGACACTGTGGAAACAACTGGGCACTTATTTAGGTCTCTAAAGCTGACAACTATTTTAATAGGAAAAAAAAAAAAGATTTTTGAGCAGGAGGGTGGGAAACCACGATGAATTGTTACTATTTAGAAATAATAATTTTATAAAATAATGCTTTTAAAACATTATTTTAGGCTTTAGAAGAGCTTGAGATGAATCAAGATATTGATATTTCTTCAAAAACCCCATAGATTTGAAATCCGTAATCACAAGCGAATTTGTTATATATTTAGTTATGACATCAGCTTTGTTCGTCACCATTTTATAATGTACTTCATTGTAGTCAATATCACTAGAGATAGCAACTTGTTCTCGTGATTTCTTCATATGAAAATGTGATGTTTTAAAATTTTTTTTTTTTTTTTTTTTTTTTTTTGCGCAAACATCGATGAAAATTTTTCAAGATTATTGAAGATGCAGTAAAACTTCTGCGTTCTGTTAATAAAAAAATGAGAATGCCGCTCGTCAGAGTCAGTGTAAAAACAAAATGCATGAAATAATACTTTAAAAATGCAATTCCTATTCTTAATGATTCTTCAAGTCAGTTAGCGAAGTCGTTGGTACGCCACAAATCCATACTTACCAAATCATAGTAAAGTCATTTCATCGATATTTATTAAGGATTGTACCAGTTTTGTAAATGGGTTTGATATATACATTCATATTGTGGACCTAGAAATTCTTAACGCTGAGTTTGCATTGTGGAAAAGAAAAGAGAACACGAATCTAAAAATCTGCCATAATATGCGACATAGATGAATGCAATCATGAACTTTTTCCAAATATTTTTTGGATTGTTAATTAAAAATCTTTTGATCTATCACAGTCACTAAATACGTGCATTCCTGAAAGATTTCACTTTACTTTGGAAAGGCTCAAAACCTGACTTCGCAAATTTAAAATAGAGGATAGACCAGCAAGATTGATTTTAATAAGTGTTCATCGTAGACATACAATAAAAACGGAGGAAGGGATCAGTAATTCTTCTAGTAAAAGAACAAGAATAATATATTTTTTTATAATAATAACGATAACGATATATAATATATATATTATATGAATAAAAATATATATTATTTTATATATATAAATAGATAAAATATATATATATATATATATATATATATTATATATATATATATATTATATATATATATTATATATATTATATATATATATATATATAATCATGGGTATGTAAAAGCAAGCTTGCACTTGATCTTAATTCAACCCCCTCCCCCGAAAATATTTTCGGTCTAGGTCCTAATGGTTTTATCTAACATGCTAAATAAACAAAAAAAACCAAGTCTATTTAATATCTGCATTTTTTTCTTATTCTATAAAAAAAATTTTTTTTTTTCATTTTGTTCTTTATTTAGACATTAATCATCACAGTGGGAATCAGTCCGTCAACCTAATAAATTTACTCTCGGTAATATAATATATATTATATATATATATATATATATTATATGATATATATATATATAATATTATATATAGATATATATATATATATATATATATATATATATATATATACCGTATATATAGTTATATTATTTATGATATATATATATATTATATATATATAACTTATATTATATATATATATATATTATACTATATATATATATATATATTTATTAATATTATATTATATATTATATATATATACCATATATATATATATATTATATATATAATATATTATATATATATATAAAAATATAAAAATTATATATATACATATATATATAAAGAGAGAGAGGGAGAAAATGATTGAATAAATTAAGCCATAGTGGTTATTATATATATATATTATATAATATAAATATATTATATATATTTGATATATATATATATTATATATATATAATATATTTATTATATATATATATATATTAATTGATATTATATATATATAAAATAATATAATAGAATTTATATATATAATATATATATATATAATATATATATATATATACTATATAGTATAATATAATATATTATATATATATATAACTATAATTAAATATATTTATATATTATTATAAATAATAATCATAAACTATTATATAATAAACACTTATTATTTTATATATATTTCTTTATCTATTTATTGGCCGATTTTTGATTTCTTATTTTATTTAGTCTTTTTTTTTATATAAATTTCTTCATTTATTTTTATTTATTATTTTGTGTTTCTTTTTATTATTTTTATTTTTTGATTATTATTTATTTTTCTTTTTTAATTCTTTTTATCTTATTTAAATCTATATTTATATTTCATTTCTATATTTCCTTCTAATTACATTATAATATATTCTTTAATTTCACTTTTTTTTTGTTTAATCCTTATTTATATTTGTATTTTATTTTATATTTTATTAATATTTTTATTTTTATTTATAATTATTGTTATTATTTATTAACTTATTTCTTTTTATATATTCATATTATATATTATTTTTTTTTGTTATTTTTCATGTAATTTTATAATATTTTAATATATTATTATTAATTACTTTATTTAAATTTTGTTTTTTTCTTTTATTATTATTTTATTTTATTTTTGTTTTTTTTTTATTTTTTATTTCTTTAAAATCTTATTTTTATTTGTTTTTTTTATTTATTTTATTCTGATATTTTTTATTAGCCTTGATTTATTATTATTAATTCTATTTTAATATTTTCTTATTCATTTTTTTTTTTTTTTTTCTATTTTATTTCTCTCCACTTATCTTTATTTGTTAGCCACCAAGGCAAAGATTACTCGCTTAAATATAAAATTATTCCCAAATTATATAATTTAATTTTAAATTAGCGTTAATCAGAGTAATAACATAGCAATAATGATATTACATATAATACTATAATAATCTATTATATATAAAACCACTATACTATAACTCCTATCATATGACCTATATATATATATATATATATATATATATATATATATTAATAATCATATATAAATAATATATAATTATAAATATATAATAATATTATATATACATATATAATATAATAATATATATTTATATATATTACATATATATATATATATATAATATATAATTTATAATATATAATATTATAATATATATTTAATATATATTAATATATATATTATATATATTATATAGATATATAATATATATACATTATAATATATATATATATATTATTAATATATATATATATATATATATATATATATATATATATATATATATATATATATACTATTATATATTTATAATATATATATATATATATTCTTCTTTCATTACAAATTGAGAGATTTGTAAATTTTGATGACTTGTAAAACTCTCTCTGTT
>JABUQX010056579.1:0-2500 GCA_015478945.1 Trachelipus rathkii
ATATGCAAAATATGTACATTTGAGGTATATATATATATAATTATATATATATATATATATAATATATATATTATATATATATATAATTATCTATATTTAATTATATATATATATATATATATATAGTATACTATATATATATATATATATATACTATATATATGATATATATATAATATATATATATATATATACATATATATATATATATATATAGTTATATATATATATATACTATATATATATATTAAAATATTTTATTTACAAGATAATTTATATATATATATACATATATATACATATATAATATATTATATATATTATTAATATATATATATATAATTATATATTATAACAAATTTTTATAAATTAAATATATCAAAATATATTTATATTTTAAGGAAAAAATTATATATATTATATATATATATATATATATATATATATATATATATATATATATATATATATATATATATATATAAAATATATCAAAAATAACGCACCACTAGGGTAAATATCACTCGCAGGAACGGGAAGGCCCCTAACCCCATGAAACCCCACACCAACACAGACGACAGCATCAGTGTAACTATGTAACCACCCCGCAGAGAATTCGCTGCAGTATTGGGGCCGTCACCGCGATAAATTTAGAAAAACATAAACCACGTAACTAGACCTGGGAGAGGTGGGGATAGGTTATGTCGGGGGTATAATCGAGCGAGGGATCATTCACGTACGAAGCGACTCCGATAAACATGGAAAGGATAGTGCGTCAACTGTCAAGAGATCAGTGCGTGCAGATAACAACACTCCACGCCGAAGGACACGGGTACCGGTCACTTGGTCGACGGCTTGGTGTAGCTCGCAAAGCGATTGCACGGGTGGTCTAACGGCAACAGGAAACCCTGAAACATGATCGCCGGCAAAGACAAGGTAAACCCAGAGCCACGACACCCGTGGAAGACCGATTTATACGTCTGCGTGCATTGCGAGAGCGCCACACAACGGCACGATATCTGCAGATACAGCTGGCGAAGGTACACGGCACCAGGGTGAGTGACAATACAGTGCGTCGACGCCTTGCGAAACATAATTACCGGCCCCGGAGGCCTGCCATAGGTCCACCGCACACCATGGCACATCGAAGGGCGCGACTGGCATTTGCCCGAGAACACATCCATTGGACGGTCGACGATTGGGCAAAGGTGCTCTTTACGGACGAGTCGAGAGTGTCTCTGTACGCCTCGGACAGGCGTGCTAGAGTATACCGACGACCGACGGAGAGGTACGCGCAATGCAATGTGCTGTAGGTGCCACCGTTTGGAGGTGGGTCGGTTATGGTCTTGGGGAGGCATATCTTTATCGGGGCCTACGGAGTTACACATCTTCGATGGAGGCACTCTTATAGCCCCTCAAGATATATCACAGACATCCTCGAACCATATGTCGTGTCCATATGCCCCTACACGGTGACTCTTTCATCCAAATGCATGACAATGCAAGACCACACTATGCCCAATGTTTGAACGACTACCTTAGGAAGGTTTAAATTACAGCGTTGGAATGGCCAGCATCGAACATTTGTGGGATATCCTGAAATGTAGGATCCGACAGCTGCAACCCACTCCACGGACCTTTCCGGAACTGCGACAGGCACTGCACGACGTATGGAATCACATCACTGTCCAGGACATTCGCCCACTCATCGCGAGTATACCAGGACGGTGTCAGGCAGTCATCCGTGCCCGAGGGGGTCATACACGGTACTGAGACAGACCCAACACCCCCACTGTCGCCGTACGTACCAACATTGTGTGTTTGTAGCCCCGAACCTCCTAACCTCCGAACCCTAGTGCGAGACCCTTTGGCTGCACCTTGGCCTCACACTCTATCAATCTACGGTTCTGGGGAAGAATCCACCATGTTATTGCCATTGTCAAATAAAGTGTCTTCAACGTTCTTCAATACCTTTTCTACCCTTTCTTCGCCAGCGTACACCTTGTGGTGCGTAAATTTTAGATGAGCTAGTAATATATTTATATATATATATTATTATATATAATATATACTATATATATATATTATATATATATACATATATTATATAATATATATATATATATATATATATATATATATATAAATATGTATATATATATATATAATAATAATATATATATATATATATATATATTACATACAATACATACATACATACATACATACATACATTACATACATACATACATACATACATACATACATACATACATACATACATACATACATAATACATATATATATATATACTATATATATAATATATATATATATATATATAAATATATAAATAATATATATATATATATATATATATATATATAAATGATATATAAGACTTTTATAACATAGAGACATTGATACGGATATATCAAAGATATATTATATATAATATATATAATATATAATATATATATATATATATATATATATATAT
>JABUQX010056579.1:7500-13916 GCA_015478945.1 Trachelipus rathkii
GAGGCTCCATGTGGTTGTCTAGTATTGTTTAGTATCGAGTCGAAATTGCCGAGTGTTCCCGAGCGCGTTTTGCCACAGTTGCGTTTTGTTATAAGAAACGCACCAATCATGCGTGTTTCGTAAGATGGCATACCCTTTTGTCAAAAAAAACCTATCCATGACGGGTGGTTCGAGAACAGGGGTAGAATGTCTCAAAAATAAGATTCCCGTAGTTACTTTCCCCGAACGCCAGAGTCCCCATGGCCCCAGCCGGGGGTCATTTATGGGTCAAGAAATGACACAAAATGACACATCTTAAGCAAAAGATGGTTTAGAGTCATCGTAAATCTTCTTCTTCAAACTTGGTATGTCTTCCTTATATGTTGCAACATCATTGTTGTATCCAATGTTTCAAGTCGCTACGTCAAAGAAGGTGCGGCCCCATCCCCTGTAAATTTTAAAAAAGACCTAGAAAGCGTGAAATTTTGGGAGGTTATAAAGAAGATATAAATGAAATAGAATGCGCTATGTAAATTATTTGGCGAACCATATGCCGAAGCCGAACCGGAGGCTATGGTTTGCAGTCCAGATGGAATTCTGCTCTCAAGCTACATATAGAACAAATGATGTTCTACATTTATGTTTTCAACGGTGTAGAATTCATTTTTAGGTTTCAGAACCCCAAAATGAGTTCGAGACCCCCCTCTTGAAGGGGTCCCCCCTGAAAAAAAGAAGAAAAGCTTAGAAGAAGACGAAAGAAGATGGATGTAGGAAAAGAAGATAAAGAAGGAAAAAAGAAAGAAGGATTATTATCAGAAGTCAGGATATTCTTCATCTAATAACCTAATAAGATAAGATTTTAATTGATATTTAATGTACTTAACATCTTGATATTAGTGTACTTATATATGTTTTTTAATAACATAGATCTCATTTTTGAGGTTCCCAAAACTCTCAAATGAGTCTGAGAACCCCTCTTCAGGGGTTTCTACCTGAAAAAAGAAGAAGAAAAAAGGTGTAGAAGATGCTTAGCTGAATCACGTTTCCCAATCTCTAAACGATTCGCAGGGTTGCAAGACCGAACGCAGGCGGCCCGCGCCCGCAGCGCGCCAGCGCGGGGATGCGCCCCAGCCGGTCAGATGCCAGCATAGGCCCTCGCGGCGCTAAATTATATCTTCGGTAGTTGTCAACGTTAATAAAAGTGTTACATTACTTTGTAATTTTCTTTTCAAGTAATTCGTTTCTGTCTAATGAAACAGTTATGTTTATTTTAACTAAACTTTCTTCAATTTATTTATTACAAAACCCTTTTCACTGGAAATTGTGTTAATAAAAACATGCTTTTTCACCTATAAAGCTTATAACTCAATAAGGCAGTAGCGCAAATAGCCCCAGAGGGCCCCCCTCCCTTCACCCTGGCTATGCGCTTTGTCTTTACTGCTTTATTGTCTTACTGTAGGGTTTTACTGTAGCATTGACTACTAAAAACGTTTAACTTAATAAAGAAATGTGAATTCTTTTAACTTAAATATATATATATAAAACTTTGAAAAGCACAGACAATAGTGATGAGTGATTAAAAATATTTGTATTTAATATAATACTTTAAACAATCCTAAAATTACTTAACTTTAAAATACTTACTTCTCTATTGTGCATAATTTGTACTGAAACTGAAAAAAAACAATTTAAATTATTAAGTGGCTATCACTTTTAGTTATTTTTAAAGTTATTATTTCAATTTTGTATAATAGTATTTATATGTCTTAATCATAATTACAATAATATATGATATATATATATAATATATATATTTAATATAAATATATATATATATATATACTATAATATATTATAATATATATATATAAATATATATATATATAATAATATATATATATAATATATATAGAGAGGAGAGAGAGAGAGAGAAGAGATGAAGTTAGAAAGAGAGAGAGAGAGGAGAAAGAGGAGAGAGAGAGAGAGATAGGATATGAAAAGTCTTTTTACTTATGATGAAAAAATTTTATTAAACAGTTAAGTATATTAGTAAAATTTACAAAATGCGTTTACATATATAAATAAAACTTTCACCTCCAACCGCAAACATCCTGATGGGTCCCCACATGGAAATGTAACATATTCCCCCGATATCTCATTTCTTATCAGTTGTTATTATATAAAGTTATTAACCTCTCTCTGAATTTCATCAGATCTGATCGGTAAAGCACGTATCTTGAAGAAATTTTAGATGGATAGGAATGCGGTATCTTCATTGTTAAATTCGTTCCACATGACTATAAATGGTTTTAAACACATGCTTGTTTCCATAATTTCTCTATATGTCCATCCAATATAGTATTCATATTATTATACTTTTAATGTTAAAATCGAAAGTATGTAATCTCTTCCCTTCTTTCTAGCAGCCTGATGCTCTTACTCTGATAAACCATAGGAAACCACATCAGAGCATATACTAATGCGGATTTTTGATGAGCACTGGAGTGTAAGGATGTCTAGTCGAAAAATCTGAATTATAATTGACACATGTATACCAGGTTTTTAAAATAAACCAGCACCTTTGAATATATGTTATAAGTCCCATAGCTATACCTTTTTAAATGTATTACAAACACAGCTATGGTTACAATGGTTGGTTCTCAACTGAATAGCATAAAAATCTGAATTATAATTAACACATGTATACCAGGTTTTTAAAATAAACCAGCACCTTTGAATATATGTTATAAGTCCCATAGCTATACCTTTTTAAATGTATTACAAAACACAGCTATGGTTACGATGGTTGGTTCTCAACTGAATATCATATATCGATCAGGTAATAGAATAAGATAAGACCAGCAACCTTTAAAAAAAAATAACGTGACTCATAAACATGAATTTTTCCATAAAGAAAAAAACGAAAATATATAACTTTCGAGGCATTTAATAAACAAATGTGAAAATATAATTAAATGAAATGCAAATTAACTAAATTTAACAGTTTACTGATAAATACATAATAATAACTCTAGGATAGATAATACAATAATATCAAAAAATAAAAAGATAAAAAAATAAAGGAAAAAGGAAAAAGAAAAGGAATAAAATATTAATAATAGTATAATAATATAATAAAAGAAAAATAAATATATAAAATATAAAATTAGATATAAAATATAATATAAAAAAATAAAAAATATTAATAATAATATATATAAATATAATAATATAAATAGTAACTAAAAAATTTGGATGCTCTAGTATATATCTTTATGTCGAATAAATAGTCTACATAAGAGTATCCAGGAGTAAATGTACAGAACTATAAAAGTTAATGAATCATAAAATTTCACATTGTATATTATATAAAGCTAAAAAGATAAAGTTTTCAGGAAAATTCATGTTTATGACGTCACGTATTTTTAAAAAGGTTGCTGTTTACAAACCTGTGTAATATGATATCAGTGAGAACCAAACCATCGTAACCATAGCTGGTTTGTTAAGTACGATTAAAAGGCAAGATATAATAAGACTATGAGACTTATTAACATAATATTACAAGGTAAGACTGGATTATATTTTAAAACAACTTGGATTATAACAAATGAATGATCGATATTATAATTCAGATTTTCGACTAGAAGACATCCTAATAGCACTCCACGTGATCCATCAAAAATCCGCATTGTATATGCATCTGAATGAGTACAAATGGATTAAAACAGAAAAAAAAAGTAAAGGCAAAATCAGCTGCCTAAGAAAAGGGGAGAATGCGGAGACTCAGACAAAGATAAAAACAACAAAAAAGAAAGGAAAAGATAAACATATAAGAAAGATAAAATCATCATAGCAAAAAGCATACCTAAATATTGAAAAAAATAAGACATATAGAGAAAAATTATGGAAACAAAGCAAGTGAATTGTACATGCATAAGGCAACAAAATTGAACGATTCAGTTATGAAAATAACATAATAACTCAATATCCATCTAAAAATTTCTTGCCAAGATACGTTGCTTTAACCGATCAAGATCTTGATGAACATTCAAAAAGAATGAGGTAATTAAAACTTTATTAATACATAAACAACTATAGAGAAATGAGATTATCTGGGGAAACAATTTAAAAAATTCCATGTAATCGGAATAAAACCAAAAATGAAATGTTAAGCGGATTGGAGTGAAAAGATTAATAATAAATAAAGTAAACGCATTTTGTAAATTTTACTAAGATACTAACTGTTTAATAAAATTTTTTCATCATAAGTAAAAAGACTTTCATATCCCTCTCCTCGCTCTCTCTCCTCTCTCTCTCTTTTCTACTTCTCTCTCTCCTCTCGATCACTCTCTCATCTCTCTGCTCTCATATAAAAGTAACTATAATAATAATAAAAAAATAATATATAAAATTAAAAATAAAAAGATATCAAATTTATGAAAAATAAATATATAAGATATATAATAAAAAAATATATATATATAATAAATATAAAAAAATATAAAAATAAAATAGAATATAATATATATAAATAAAATAATATATAAAATATTACCAAAGATTTAATAAAGAAGTTATTGTTGCCAAACCAGAAGAAGTAGAGTAGTTTCGTTAAAAGATATATGCAGCGATGAAACAAAGAAACCCATACGAAGAATAAGACATACAAAAGCTTGAAATGCAAGCCAAAAGCGCAATCCAGGGTAAATAATTATTTTCGGGAGCTATTTCAAAAACTTTCTCATTGAGTTATAGCTTTAAGGTCGAAAAAACGTGATTTTTATTACCAAAAATTTAACATAGTAGAACAAGGGTAATTAAAAATGATAATAATAAAAAAATTAGAAAGATTTAAAAGTATATAATAAAATAACGTTTCAAAATAGAAATACAAGAAAAACGAAAAAATTACTATGAAAAGAAAAAAAATACAAAGTAATGAAACACCTTATTATTAGCTTATACAACATAAACGAAATAAATATTTAGAGACGTACGCCGCGAAGTAATTATTGCGCCTGAGTGCGCGTCGCGTCGATTTCCGGGCCGGCAGCTAAAGAAAAAAGAAAAAGAAAAAAAAAAGAAAAAAACGAAGAGCGAGCAAGCACATAAGCGCGCGGTCCAACCTCGCACATAAATACGATGCTTAAAGAAAACCGACCTAGCGATCGAAAAAAGTTAAGAGAGTGTGAGGAAACCGTGATTCAGCAATAATATGCATCTTCCTCAACCGACACATTTTCACAAAAATTCTCTTTTGCAAAAGATAGAAAATGATAAAAAAGTTAATACAAAGAACACAAAAAAGAAAAAAGAGAAGAAAGAAAAAGAAAAAGGGGGGCTAACATACAAAAAATATCGGGGAGAAATCTTACGTCATAGTAGATTGGCCAAAAGTGAGACCCGGTAAGTAGAGTTTGAGTAGGGATACCTGCAAAAATAAATTAACAATCAGGATATTTTTTATTTAAAGAAAAACATATATTAAGTCTTACCAAGATAATACAATTGAAAGTTAAAGTACATTTGTACTAATTCTGAGACGCGCCAACCAACCTATCCTACACCTAGATTGAAGTCGAGATGTACCATAAATGCGAAGAAAACCAATACCGATCGCTGGCCGTTCACAAATCCGCCCCGACCGGGAAAAAGTTACCGGATAGATTTATCATTCTAAGTATTTTTAAAATGCTAAACATTTGAGCCGCCAATGCAGAGACCTTCTTCTTTTTTTATACAATTCATTCTTCTTCTTACCTACATCCTATTACTACTTTCGATCCTTCTTCTAAGCTTTTCCTTCCATTTTTTTTTTTTCAGTGAGGGATATCCCGCTACTTAATCCAAGAGGGCTTGTCGAACTCATTCGGTTCCTGAAACTACCTTAGCTATCTAAATAATGTAAATTCTATAAACACACGTTGAAAAACATTAAAATGATAGACATCACCATTTTTCTAATACTGTAGCTGGAGCCAGAATTCCATCTGCATCCGTCAAACCAATACATCTCCGGCCTCCGGCTACCGGACCGACAATTTAATGGTTCGCCAAATAATTTAACATAACCATTCTATTTCATTTATTCTCTTCTAGTAACACTCTAACCATAAATGTGTTTCAGCTTTTCTAAGTCCATTTTTTTTAAATTTAAGGGGCGCGGGGCTCACCACCCTTCTTTGTACGTAGCGACTTTATAAATCATTATGGACGTAACAACAAATTTGATTGCTAAACATATAAGGAAAGAACATACCAAGTTTTTGGTAGAAGATTACGATGACTCTAACACCTCTTTTCTTAAAGAATGTGCATTTTGTGTCAATTTCTTGACCCTAGAATAAATACCCCGCTGCGGCACCATGGGACTCTGGCAAGGATAGGGTTAATAAGTGCCAAATCTCTGGTTGTAGGAAATGTTGAAAAAGTAATGT
>JABUQX010056580.1:0-23090 GCA_015478945.1 Trachelipus rathkii
AGGATTAAAACAGAACCTTGTGGTAACACCAACCAATATAAAGGAAAGGAGGAAGAGAGTCGCCCAATCACACGAAGTTGCGTGATATGGGGAGCGACCAGAGAGAAACTTGACAAGAGTAAGCAAGAGAAGGAGGAAACCCAAGGAAGGGAGCTTAGAGAGTAGCGACGCATTGCCATACTCGATCAAAAAGCCTTTGATATGTCGCGGTGCCCCACCCAAGACTCCCCATAGTCCCTAAGGCAGGAGACCATAAATCAGTAGATAGGAAGTATGTCACCAGTCGACCTCGAGCGTCGAAAGCCATACTGAGGATCTGAAAGAAGGGAATGAGACTTCAGTTGATCCAGGAAATGAGAGTTAAGAAGAGTTTCAAAAGATCTTAGATAGAATACAAGTGAGAGCTATAGGACGATAGTAAGAAGGATCAGAGCGGCTGCCACTTTTCGGAACAGGCTGAACATTTGAATGCATCCAACACATGTACAAGTGTTTAAGGCATAGAGAATAGAGTTGAGCTAGTACAGGAGCCAGCTCGGAAGCACCCTCCCTCAAAACACCGGGGAAGGAATGCATCGGGTCACTAGCCTTCCTGACACTCATAGATCTCAGAATCCCATACACCCGATCATGGGCTTAATCACGGCATGAAGGCATGGAAACTTCAATCATTTGAGCTACTCATGAACCGTTCTATCCTATGACGTCACGTTCCAGAGTGTGTTTATGCTGCTCGTATGACGTCATCATGAACCGTTCATATACCGTTCAATCCTTTGAGCTACTTTCATGAACCGTTCATATACCGTTGTATCCTATGATGTCAAGTCCCTTTGTGGAGTCCCCAGTGGTCAGGTGTTGCAAGACAATGTTGCAAATGATTGGTTTGCAACATTGGTTTTTCGGCGTTTTAGACCCTTTCCGAGGTCATCAGAGCATTTGGGTACATCCCCGAGGCCCCAGGGCCGAAAGATCAAGTCATCTTGGTAGCAGCTGCCTCGAGAAGTTTTCTATTGTACGTACATGAAAGTAACTTAGCCTACCCCCCTCTGCTAGCTAGTCCATGTACGAGGCGTAACCACGTACATGGGTTAGTGGTACAGTACAGGGGTTAGTGTACTCATTGGTTGTCCGCAGCCTGCCTGCCTTCCCTGGGTTGGACCCGCCGCCGAATCCGCGCGGTCCCATTGCGTGGGACCTCACAGGTCACGTCGACGCCGCGAAATTTTATATATATATATATGAAGTGCGCGCGACTACCATTTTTACGAACTCATAATTTTATTTTCGACAACTATAATATATATATATATATATATATATAATATATATACTATTTATATTTATATGATATATATTATAAATAATATATATATATATAGTATTATATATATATATATATATATATAATAATATATATAAATATATATATATATATATATATATATATATATATAATATATATATATAAGTCAATAAGAAGAAATTCACATGGAGGAGTAGCTGGTCATGGATGTATCGGGGCCCGGCTAACGGTATTTAGTGTGTTTATTATGTTTCGGAGAGACGGAAGGAGTAACAGTTTCAGTACTCGCAAATGAGTCTGAGGACCCACTTAAGGGGTTCCCAGTTGAAAAAAAGAAGAAGAATGTGCGCAGAGATCCATAAGAAGATGCAGAAAATAACGAAGAGATTGATGATGATTTCAGATGAGATCAGAAAGTAAGACCCCATTAGAAGGGAGCCGAATCCCAAAAGCAGGGTAATATAGATGCTGAATGGGGATACGAGTTGGAGGTACTCAGTCAAAACTTGCCATTTCGAACTAACCTATTGTGTACTTTTATCAAGCCTGTGTACAAAAATTTGTAGGTATGATTTTTGGTTACATAGATTCTTATAATTGGTTATTTATAGAAAACCTTTTTCATTATTAAAGTTTTTGAAAAACATTTTGTTTTTCAAGGAAGAAGTTGTCAAATTTTTAATAAAAATATGTTTTTGTTGACCCCAAAGCAGTATAGCAGTACCACAAACCTCCGATTGGTGCCCCACCTCACCCTCGGTCTATCCCGCGTTTAACTGCTTTAAGTCTTAGCAAAACCCGCATTTTCAAAAAATGGAAACTCGTAATAATTAATAATAATAGTAATAAATAATTAATTATAAAATAATAATAATAATAATAATAATAATAATAATAATAATAATAATAAAGTTTCTTATTACCTAACAGCAGGATTCGGAGTCGATAAATAAGTATTAACTGCACCGGATGATATTTGTTGGCCTCAGAGTTGTGCTATGTGAAACCAGCAGTAAATACTTTCTGTAGCCCTGCATAATGTACGTTACATCAAACATTATGCAAGAATGGGGGTTCTGAGTCGAAACTCATGACCTCACTGGATATAACGATATATAGCGGTTGGTAGCTTTAGTAGTAGTAGTAGTAGTAGTAGTAGTAGTAGTAGTAGTAGTAGTAGATAGAAAACATTCGGCATGATTTTCGTTATTAATAAATGATATTGGTCGGCCTGTTTATTCAATCGTATACATTTGCATTATTCGTTTTCTAAACTTTGAACTTGGACTTTTAAATATTATATTTAAATATTAAATATTATATTTAAATTTTTATATTTTAAATTGTAACATTTAAGAGATGGATATAGTGCTATGAATATATATATATATATATATATATATATATATATATATAATAATATATATATATATTATATATATATATAGTATATATATTATAATATATAAGTATAATATTAATAATATATATATATAAGATATATATATAATATTATATATATATATATATATATAATAAATATAATATTAAATATATTATATATTATATATATAATATTATATATATATATATATATAGGTAATATATATATATATATATATATAGTATATATTATATATATTATATATATTAATATATATTATATATATATATATATATTATATATATTTGGTTTGTCACATTTTCTGGAAAGTCAAGGAAAAAAAATTGGTCAGGGAAAAAAAAATTGGTCAGAGAAGGTCAAGGAAACGTTTTAAGATATGCTGAAAGTCAGGGAAATTCAAAAAAAGTCAGGGAAATTTTAAATTTTCAAAATATATGAAGAAAGATCCATGGACCAAGTTGCATATTTTTCATATATTTTTTTTCCTTACTGTATAATTGTGGAATAAGAGATGTATTTGATAGGTGAATGAAAAGAATGGGCGAGGAATGACATTCCATAAATCTACTTCTATCCTGTTTCTTTCTATTTTTAGTTCACTATTACCTACTGTTCTTCCTATTCTGTTCGTAGAGGTTGTTCCAAGTTCATCCTTTCGATTGAAGGTGATTGGTATATGGATGTGTTTTAGACTGTATGACTTATGACTTAAGGGGAGACTTCATAACTACCTCCTACTTTTTGAATTTATACTTTGAGATGCTTTTTTTTTGAGGTTTGACGAAGTGATTTTGGATTTTTGTGCAGTTGAAGGTATTTATTATTTATTTATAAAATGACTTCAAACAAAAAAACTAACTTTAACGACCAGTGGTTGGACGTCAAACTGAACCCACAGTTTATCAGGTGGTTGGGTAAAGGACCTGATTGTTCCAAGGGGACATACTGTAAGTATGTAAAAGAACTTTGATCTATCTAACATGGGACGCCAAGCCGAAGTTTCACATTCAAGAGGGGAAACTCATTTGAATTTAATCAAAACTCAGCAGGACCAACCATCATTGAAAAACTTTTTCGTTATGTGTTCTGAAAAATAATACAAATATTAGTGAAAGTGTGTGCACTGAAAAATTATGCCATTCCATCAACTTCTAATCATACTCAACCAATTGTAAATGACCCTATTAATTAATTAATAACCAACCAAAACCAGTTTATCAATCAGTTTCATCTTTTTGCATTAAAGATGATGTTACAAGATCTGAAATACTATGGGCATTAAAGGTGGTGGATGATAAAATGTCTTTTAAACTCGTGTGCAGATATAAGGGAAACATTTAAATTAATGTTTCCAGATAGTGCTGTAGCTTCAAATTTTAAAATGGGGCCGATGAAATGTAAATATGTGATTAACCATGGACTTGCTCCCTATTTTTCAAGAAAGCAAAAGCACAATACACTCTACTTTGCAGTGAAGCTCATTTACCCTTATGATTTAAAATTCAAAAATATTTTTGGATGGTGACTGTCTTTTAAGAACTTGATCTAGTTTTTTTTCTCTATAGGTACCTGGGATCAATGTTATGTGGGAATTGTGGCAATATTAATTAGACTGATATTTTTCGATGGAAATGTGACAAGTGGAGGAGGGTTTCGATAAATTAAGCAATTTTAGTGGAGATCTGAAAGAACTTAGTCTGATTTCTCAAAGAACAGTGCACAATGCTCTAAGATCTCATGAAAGTATCTCATAAAGTTCTATCACTCAAAAAATGTTGACAAATGTAAGAGCTGCCCATAGGAGATATGAAGAACATCTCAAAGCAAAACATAACGAAAAAGAAGAAGAGGAAAAAAAGGTTGAAAAAAGAAAATTTTATCCATACAGATCTACAAACTTGAAGAGCAAAGAAAGATGTTAAAACTGAAAGCTTTGACAGAAGAAGACGCTATAAAATCAAAAATTCAGATGCTTGAGAAGAAAAAGTTAACCTAAATCTCCCCATTTAGAACTTTTGTGATCACAGTGGACGTTATTCACTAGGCGTATTAATGTAAACTTTTAATTTATTTTCTTTTGGTATAAATAAAACAGTTTACTTTTGGAAAAAATATAAAGAAGGAGTGCGGTGGACGGCTATGGGGAAAGTATAGGCTGATTACTATAAAAAAAATATATATTTTTAAATTCATCCATGATGAAGAACAGTTTCTAAAGTAATTTTTCAATAATTTAATGTATGAAATGAGTAAATAAGCTGCAATAATGATTAATAGATGATATTTATTACGGCAAAAATACCGAACACGGCGTGGTCAGGGAAAATTTCGGATTTTGGTGAGGGAAGTCAGGGAATCAAATTCAAAATTTCAGTGTGAACCCTGTATTATATGTATTTATTGAAAATAAATTTATAATGTATGGTTTGATATATAATATATATATATATATATATTAATTTGTTATATATATATAATATATATATATATATATATATTATATAGATATATATATAGATAGTATATATATCGTGGGAAAAGCGGTGTTAAACAAATTAGTCGGATAATAAGGGACTAATGGTTGTGGAGGCATATAAGGGTAACCTTGCCATGTCCCAGGATAAGGATATGGTGGGTTAGGCATGGGATATGGTGGGTTAGGCATGTTGTAGTTCCCAGGTGGCATGCCTGTATAATAAGGAGGTGGGGGCATCGTCCCCGTTGGTAAAAACCCATAATTTGAAGTGTTCTGTCCTGCTGGGGCACTTTCGTTGGTGTTATGTCCCATAACTCCTCCTGTGAGGACGTTGGTTTGTTGTTGAGCGTTGTTAGGCCCAGCAGGGGTTTGGGCCGATCCTATGGCTTGGTTCTGGATCGGTGGGGGCCCGTCAGGTCCCCATGGGGAGGTGTTCGGTATTTCTGCACCTTCCCACTTGCTTTCATTGAGGTTGTGTGGTTCGAACCCACCCCAATTTCTGCGAGGTTTCTTTCTAACGGCAGTGTCAGCAGTAGCAGGCTTGAGTTGTAGATTCAATGTATTGTCCAGTGCAACCGCTTTTTGCATGTATGGTGGCGTTTTGACCTGTGGGGGAGGGGGTCCCTCCCTTACTATCTGGGATGCTTGGCTAAGAAGAGCTGTGTCGGGGTTCTGACTGGCCCTTGGGTTCACAGGGGTTAGTATGGGGGAAGTCCCTGGTGGAGCGTGTCCTCCTTCTTGGGTTATGGGCGTTTCATCTCCGCCCCCCCCCTCCATTTGCCTGATCCGAAATATGACCTTCATCATTACCACCCTCATTCTCTTCGAGATTCTCATCATCTATCTCTTCGTCAGCAGTCCCATCATCTCTTTGTTCATCGTTGTTTCCCCCCCCTTTAGCCCCTCCTACTGCGCCTGGGGTCACCTTCGTGGCCCACGCCCACCGGACTAAATAAGAGAGTATGAGGAACAACAAACAGAAAACCCAACAGGCTAAGATCGTAAATTCCACCATTTTGTTTTTTCGTAATCACAAAATAATGCACAATAGGTCGGTATGACACTTAACTATCTCTACTGTATACGTGCTAAAGCAGTGTCAACCAGTGTTGAAATTATAACTGTTGTCTGCGGACCCTCTCGATACTACTATATATATATATATATATTTATATCGATTTTTATTAAAATGCGAAAAATAGTTGTAGGTGGTTCCCACTATTTACTCTATAATGTCAGAATGGTGGAAAACTCAACAGAAAAAAGTTGTCCGCAGATCTCATATGCTACTACTTCTACTACTCAGACTATCTTTTTACTACCATGCGATGTTTATTTCACCTAATTAAGGGATTAAACAGAAAATCTCCATAAAATTTTTTCGTTTTTTCCCAACTTATGTGGCCCCCTATATATATATTATATATATATATATATATATTATAATATATATATATATATATACATAGTATATAGTCTTGAAAATTATCTTTAATTCTAATCAGCTTTTGGGGATTAGCTTTCTCAGGCTTTCCTGGTCCAGCAAAGTGGGGTTTAATAATCGTGGGGATACCCTCTATAGGGTAGGTACAAGTTAATATATATATATATATAGTATATATATATATATATATACTATATATATATATATATATATATATAATATATATATATATATATATAGTATTATAATAATATATATATATAAAGTTTTATCACTTAAGACTAAGTCCCCCCCCCCGTAGATGGTTTCCCACTAAAAAAAAATGTCATCAAATTTTATTATCAGTAAATGCACACATGCAAGTGGATATATATAATATATATATATATATATATTAATTATATATTATATATATATATATTTATATATATATGTATATATATATTATAATATATAATATATAAGTGAGTTTGAAAACAGTACTTCAAGAGAGAGAAAGGAAGAAAATGCAGTTTCGAGAAAATGAGCTCTAGAGTGGAGTTTTTGGCGAAATGTTTACATTAACGGCATACCAATGCCCCGGTTAGTCTGTCGGTGCAGTTCGATTTCTCTCGGCTAACTCCGACTCCAATTTTACGTAAACATTCTCGCTCAGAAAATTCCCGACAAAAACCGACAATTTTGTGAGTCGATTGGCTTTGCAATTCCCGACAGATCCTTCCTCTTTTCAAACTCTGTTCTTCTCAATGCTGTTACCGAGTCAAAAGGAAAGAAAAAGAATAAAGGAAGAAGTGAGGAATATAGGATAATTAGTTATTATCTTTCCCCGTTCCCCCAATTTCAAATTTTCTTAACGCTAAATATCCTTATTTTACAAGCATTATGGCATTTGTTTACAAAATCTTTGAAATTTAAAATAATGGACATAGGGTAATTATCATTAATTATTACTTATTATTTTAATTGGTGTGGAAATATTTTTCCAAACCAATCTTAATTATTTATATAGTGTGGTTGAATAACGATGCAGGGCCCTGATCATCTCTTTCAACCTTCACCATGCAAATAATAATAATAATAATAATAATAATGATAATAATAATAATAATTAAATCAAAAATTTTCTTTTTCTTAAAAGAAAGTTTTTAATTTAATGTCAAACGGCCATAAAAATGATAATGCGAATGATTCGTTCATTCACGTTATCACAGATATGCAAATAATGGGCAAAATAATAATAATAATAATAAAAAATAATAATAATAATAAAAAATCGAAATTTTTATTATTAGCTTAAATTAACGGTGGATCCACCTAAATCATTATTGTAATAGTCCCTAACCATTTAACGAGCTAGTTTAAGAGTTATAGGCATTTATATATACCGTATATATATATATATATATATATATATATATATATATATATATATAATTTTTTGAGAAGATACAATCAAATGTTGATTTAATTGTATCTAACTCTCTTACGGGTGCATCTGCCCACGTTATTGGACCTAAAGAGGTGTCTGGATGAGTAAGTAGCCATGGGCCAGGGCTCGGATACGCTGTCTGAATTTGTCATCACAAAAGAAAAGATTCGCAATCCGTCGCAAGGGAAAAGCCACTTTATAGTAATGTATTCTTGATTCCTTATTACTATCTATAGCTAGAAGGGCAGTTAAGTAAATCTTCTAGTGACACTTTATTTTCGCCCAATGTGGGACTTTTAACAGACAAGCTCAATTCACAAAATAAGATCCATATAAAAAACACCTAAAAGATAATAAACTTTTGATAATAAAAGTACACAATAAAATATCATTGCTGAAATTAAAATGAAGGTATTAATAATTACTAATGAAATACATATTTGCTTGGAAAGCATGTGGGTGCATGATTAGCATTCATAAACATAAAAACAATACATCAAAAACATATTTTACCTGATGGCTTATTCCATCTAAATATTTTACCTGATGGCTTATTCCATCTAAATACATAATAGAATCATGTTTCATTTAATAATTACATAATGGTTAATTAGAAGATACAGATTAATGATACACTGAAAAGAATATTCACATTTTACATACCTCTTATAGGTCAGATACAAATGCCATAATGATAAACGTTTTAGCTTCGCTTTGATTATGGAGCTGATTCTTTTATTTAAGATATAAAATGTTTATCACGCTGTAAAGTATAATTATAAGCATACCGGAAGAATGTGATTATTAATACAATTACATTCTTTTAGTATGTAATATATATATATATATATATATATATATATATATATATATATATATATATATATATATATATATATATATATTGGTGAGTGGGGGTCGATCTCTGATTCACCATATTTTATTAATTTCCGGCCAGGTAAACTGGATCAAGCACAACAGGAATATTGATGATATAAATTATATATATAATAGTATGAGTATTTATATATATTAGTTGATATATATATAATATATATATATATATATATTATAATACGTTAATATATATATGTATATAATATATATTATATATAATGACAGTGAGAGGTGAAAAAAAACCAATCTCACACAAGCGTTCACTTTCAACTCTACAGTTTACCAAGCAAGCAGCGACTGAGACGCCCTTGTAGGATTGCAAATGAGTCAATCCTCCAATGCACGCAATACAAACCCATACAGGAATTCTATTGCGTCGTCTTTACGAGCAAGAGAAAGGCGGGAAGTCTTTGTTTCTAAGCGACCTATTTCGATCGATTTTGATTTCACAGAAAACGTTTCAGAACGTATTTTTGAATCTAATTTATAAATGTTGGAATCTAATTTAAAAGATGGAATACATTTCGAATTAAAAGTACTATACGTACGATATATATATATATATATATATAATCCACTAATATCCTGTTATATATATATATAGTATATTTATATATAATATAAGATGTATATATATAATAGTATATACATAATATTATAAGTACCGTATATAATATAATATAGGCTAGGTATATATTAGTATATTATTATATAATATATCTTAGTATATAGTGTTGTGTATATGTATATATTAGTGATAGGTATATTATTATATATTATATAATATATTGTTGTATTTAGGTATATATATGTATAGTATTATATAGTAGCCTGGTATATTAGGTATGATAATAGTGTAGTATATTAATATTTGGATTATATTACTATATAAATATATATATATATATATATATATGATATATATATAATAATATTATATGTCTATATTAATATAGAACATATATACCGTATAGTTTTAGTCATATGATAGTATAGTATTATATATCTAGTTTATATATAATTTTTTATATATATATATATAATATAGGTATATATATATATATATATATATATATGCGTATGATAGTAGTCTAAAATGGAGAAGCTCTATGGCAGGTGTAGTGATATATGGTGTTGTGGTAGGCTCTAATTGGAATCAAAAGTATGTATGACAATAGTGAAGCGTGTGTAAGAATAAATGGTGAATTGGTTTTAGAGATTAATAAGCAGGGTAAGACAGGGTTTGTGTTATGTCCCTTTGGTATTCAATTTGTATATTGGATGGGGTTATGAAAGAGATTCGAGGTGGGGGATGGGCAAGGGATAATGGTGGAGAATTGGAGATGAAGTGGAGGGTGCCCGCTACCTATTATATGCGGATGATTTGGTCTGTTGGGCGAATCTGAAGAGAGTTTGAGAGGATTGGTAAGAGATTTTGGCAGGGTGTGTAAAAGGAGGGGCTTGAAAGTAAACGTGGATAAGAGTAAGGTTATGGTTGTGAGTGAGGACACTCCTCAGTGTGAAGTTATGTTAGATGGTGAGCAGCTGGTAACAAGTGGTCCCTGAGTTTAAATATTTGGGTATATGTTGGATGAGAAAGGGAACGGAAACGATGCAGAGTTGTAGTAGGAAAAGTTGTGAGTGGTAGGAATGTGGCTGGTGCAATTAAATCTTTGGTGAAAGCAAGGGAACTAAGTCCTGAGTGTCCTAAGTTTTTTCATAAGGTATGTTGTTACCTGTGTGTTATTGTATAGTAGTGAAACTATGGTCTGGAATAAGAAGTATAGATCTAAAGTTCAATGTGTTCAGATGGACAATCTTAGGGGTGTGCTAGGTGTGAGAAGAATTGATAAAATGAGGAATGAACTTATTAGAGAGTATTGTGGTGTGAAGAAAGGGGTAAATGAGAGAATAAATGAAAGTATGTTAGAGATGGTTTGGTCATATGGAAAGGATGAATGATAGTCGGTTGGTTAAGCGGATGTATAGTGGCGAGTGTGTTGGGAACCGACCGGCTGGGAGACCGAAGAAAAAGTGGATTGAGTCAGTAAACGAATGTTTGAAGGAGAGAAATGTGAGTTTGGTAGAGGCGAGAAGAAAGGTGTATAACAGGAGTGAAATGGCGGGATTGTTGAAGGGTATGGTTGTGCCACCTGGGCCCAAGGGAAACCCTTACATTGACGATCTACCAAAGTGAGGGTCCATC
Source organism: Trachelipus rathkii (assembly GCA_015478945.1). Taxonomy (NCBI): domain Eukaryota; kingdom Metazoa; phylum Arthropoda; class Malacostraca; order Isopoda; family Trachelipodidae; genus Trachelipus; species Trachelipus rathkii. The sequence continues at coordinate 11,164 of JABUQX010056580.1, forward strand.
GCTGTCCCAATTAAGCTATAGGGTGATTTCTGACTGCGATGAGTTCTCACTAATTAATGTACTGAGGGGGCGGTAAGGCTGGGCTTTCTTTTCGACTTATGTCATGTTCTTCTACTGCTTTTCTTTTCCGATGCAGGTACACTCAACTTACTCCCATTCTTGAGAAAATATAAGAAAAATGAAAAAAAGAAAGAAAGAAAGAAAGAAAGAATATATATATATATATATATATATATATATATATATATATATATATATATATATATATATATATATATATATATATATATATATATATAATGCCGGATAGCGTCGGGCGGGGTGACGTGGGCCACTTTAGGTATAACTCGTCTCCCCACTTTCCCTTAATACACTTTCCAAAAATTTTTTTTTCTGAAAAATCATGGCCCTAATAGTAGGACATAAAGCACACACACAAAAAATAAAAAATGTTTATTTTAATAATCATAGTTTTATTAAGTTTAAATAAAGCCTCATTTAGACTCCACCTTGAAGGGGTGGAATCGGACCACCAATTGTGGGGTGAGATTGGGTCATCTTTGTTTAAATTCCTCTTTATGTTAAAATTCAATTTTTATATTTTTAATTTTTTTTACTAATATGTAATTGTTTATTAATAATTAGTAAGAAGTAATTTAAAATTATCAATAGTGGATAAATAAAATAAGAAATAAAATATAATAAACAATTCACCTCATTAGTGGGACAAATTTTGACACTTTTTTGAATTCATTTTTTCCATAATTTATTTTCATTTTTTATTTAAGGTTTACTTACTAAACCTAACTGTTTATTATATTTTAAATTTGCTATATGTAATAAAAATGTCAATAATAATAGGCTACATAAAATAAGAATAACAATGGTGGCCCAATTCACCCATCATCAATTTTTATGGGGGGGGGTGAATCGGGCAATTAGGCCCAGCGATTTTAACCCACTATGCACTGTTGGAACAAAAATTTACTTTGCCAAGTTTTTAAAGCTAACTACTCAAACTGTATCACTGAAAAATTAATTAAATCTGTCCATAACTTTTCCATTTTATTACAAAGTTAAAAAAAAAAAAACACTTTTCAAAAGTGAAATTCCTATTTAAGGACATTTTATATACCCTAATATATTATATTTTTTAAAAATATACAAACTATCTAAGAATTAAAGATAATCTAAATAACAACTTGTAGTACCTACCGCGGTGGCTATTTAATAAGAAAATTTTTTTTTTTTTTTTTTTTTATCAGCCCGATGCTATATGACAGACTGCCGGATATTCGACTGGATATCCGGCCAGATATCCGATATCCGGTTTTTAACTTCCCAGCCAGATATCCGGTTATACCCCTGCTAAATTCACTATCGGCCCATCCTTTATATATATAATTATATATATAATATACTATATATATATATATATATATATATATATATATAATATATATATTATATATATATATATATATATAAATATAATATAATATATATATATATATATATATATATATATATATATATATATATATATATATATATACCTTTTTCTCCATAAGACTGGGGGTAACGTGCGTACATGCATCAGAAAAGAAAAGCAGTAGAAGAATATGACAAAAGTCGAAAAGAAAGCCCAGCCTTACCGCCCCCTCTGTACCAATAATTAGTAAGAACTCGTCGCAGTCAGAAAATCCACCCTAGAGCTTCACGGTGTAGGGGTTGCTGTCACAGTAACTCCTACTCTATTTGAATATGTCCATCACCAATATATTTGGTGTATTTTTAGATTTAAGATTTATTCTTATTTGTATGCTTTTGTGCCATAATCAGAACTTTTTCCCCAATCTACTAATCTACTGTTTTTTAGGAAATTATATAAGTACGTAGGCAATTTCAGAATTTATATTATTTTGTGAAGTGGACCACATTTATTTTTGTCCCTTCACCACATCTCCGTCAATCTCTCTGGATTCCTTGTGGACAAGGAATTTACACCTCAGTAAAAGTAAGATCTTACTTTTACTATGTTCATACACTTAATGTCTTTATAATTTTAGAGGTGTGTGTGCTCCATTTGAGATTTCTGTATGGTTTGGCTTATGGCTTCTCTATTTTCACAGTTCATCAGCAGTTCTCCGGTCTTCCTCAAGACTCTTCAAACAACCCTTGTGGAAGGTTCTAACAATCCCCAAGGGTGAGTTGAAGCCATGCTTTATATCCTTTTTTTATGTTTTCTGTCATGGAGCACAACTTTTTACAATATGCCTACTTTTATATTTCTCAGGTTCTAGTGCTGGGGCTGATCGCCTCCAGTTTATTCCATTCTAGTGCTGGGGCATATTGCTTATGTTCTAGTACAGGGCTATCGTCTCCATTCTATCGCTGAGGCCTACTGCCCGAAATTCAGCATCCGAATAGCAGACCATATTTTAATTCAGCACTGGAGTGTTGCAATAACAGACCACAAAGTTAAGAGATCTTTATCTATTTGCATCCTTTACTACACACACACATCAGTTCTTGTTCCTTTTTGTAAATATATCTCTCTTGAAACTTGAATTGAATGGAATTTACCTGAACTGACCTTACGACTTCAACTTACGATCTTAGGTTTGGGTCTAGACCAAACCGATGGATAACAGATACTCAGAAATAGAAACCGACATTTAGATTATCCTCCCCTTAATTTATAATAAACGTTGTTTTAAACGTTTTGTTTTATTTCCCCGGATTCATCAAATCTGACCTTGTTCATTCAAGGAAGAATCGTCAGCATCACTTACTTACTTAAAATTATATCAAAGGTTCATTTTTGCGGAAGGCCCAAATTGAGTGTTCAGGTAATAATAAGTAGTACCGTTAGGAGATACACTAATTCTACCATTAACAGCGGTGTAGGTAGATAAATATTAACTTAGTTAGTGTTTTCAGACTAACCTTTTAACACCTAGTCGCCACAGTAACAGTAGTACTAACTGACTAATTTTCTCTGTCTCTGTTTCTCTTATAGAATTAATCCATTAATCTTTACTGACAGTTCCTTTTAGTCTCTGATCTTCGACGCTGTCTTAGTTTCTGATCTCACTTTCTGAATTTATTGGGTGGTTTGGGGACCTCTGTTAACAGTTAATATCCGGGTCTTCTTTCCATTAACTCTCCCTAACATACTCTTTAAATTTAGTTGGCGCCCGAACAGGGACTGCCATTTGTATTTAGCACTTTAGTAAGGTTTAACAATTAGATATCTGGGTAGATACTACTCACCTGAACAATTCCAATTCGAAAATTCCGCAAAAACAGTTCTACCATTCAAGTTCAAGTCAAGAGACTAGATACAGTTTTAGTTTCATTACAAACTTAACCTCCTTTTTCCTGCAACGCTCTTCCTACTTCTCATCCCTCATTTATATTTGTTTTTTTTTGAATTTATATATTTGATATATATTTTTTGAAATACAAATTTCATGTACTAACCCTAATGATGACTTCTTCCAACAGATTTGCAGTGCTTGGGGGTGAGGGAGTGAATGTGGGGATGGATGAGGTTGAGAGTCGGCGTGACATGGGAGCAGTGGGCGGTGGTTTAGCGAATATGGGTGGTGATATTGAGGATGAGATGCCTCCAGCGACTCAACAGGAGATGATGAGTTTCATCAGGGAAAGAGAGGCAATGGAACAGTTACAGTTACAAAGCAGAGAACAAATAAATCCACCACCTAGAGTTCCTCAGCAGTTAACAGAGCAGGTAGCAAATCCACCTTTAGAGGAATTTATATCTACCATTACTCAGGAATTTAAGTTCCTAAAAGAGGAAACGGCCTTATTGAGGGCACAACAGGCTATACCACCACAACAACCGATTGTTGCTACAGCTACTCCAGTAATGACAACAGATGTGTTGTCCAACGAGATGGCTCTAATAAACTTTGGGTCACCTGTTTCACCATTACTAACAGCACCAATGCAGCAACAACAACAACAGTTCTATCCAGGAACTATGGCTCAAACTTTTGTAAGTTCCCCTTCTTCTGACGTTCATTACACGACGCACACGACGACTCCCCCAACACAACTGACTGACGCTACTAACAGACAGCAATATATACCTCCTTATTTCAATGATCCCTTGACTTCAAGTCCTTCAGAGATACCGATAACAGTACAACAGCCTGGTATCGTACCGCTTATCGATACCCGGTCATATGTTGTTCCTCCTCAACCACAACCGATTTACTCTCTTGCAGATAACAGAGAGCCAGCTTCAATACTCGCACCTAGTAGATTAGACATTTTGGAGCGGCACATGCTACTAATGTCTCAATCTATCCTTTATCTGGCGGAAATTGCTAAAAACTCACGGAAAGTCAAAGTGGTTGAGCCAGGAAAGTATAAATATGAAGCTGATCAGGATTTGGTTAGTTATTTCGCCGACTTTGAGCAGTATTGCTCATTTAACTATCCAAATGCACCTCATCAATGGTTAAGGCTACTAGGCAGGCAACTTGAAGGTTCGTTCCTGCAGCTGTACAACTTATTAATTAAAGATGACAGGAACTACAGTTCAATTAAAGAAACACTTTTAACATGGTACCAGCAAGAGGAGAAAAGGAAAGATGCACATAAGCTCAATGCTTATCATTCAGCTTACAGGACTCCCGGTGAAAGCGTCCGAATGTACGCTCTTCGCCTGGAACATCTCGCAAAGAAAGCCTATCGTGGGCTAGACATGAGAGAACATGATTCTCTACGTACAGCTTTCCTTCTGAGTCTTCCTCCTTACGTCGAGAAACGGATAACAGAATATATCACACAGCAAGAAGAAGATAGTAATATCCGTGTGCCATGGCGAAAAATAGTAAGCCTTGCTGACACCTACATTAGAGACTACGAAAAAGGGAAGAATGTAGCCGCTTCTTCTAACAGCCGGTTTACTGTGTCTTCGGATCAACCTAAACAAGACTTAGACGAGACAATCAGAATAGATGTCATTAATCCAGGTTGGTCGGAGGTTTTACAATCCCAACATGCACAGCCACAACCACCTAAAACAAACAATACCCGCCAACATAATACACGTAACAATAACAATACACGTACTTATCCCTCATCCACTAACAGACGCAATCAGACCCAAAACACTTACACTCCGACACGTCACAACGAGAATACTAACAGAAAACACCTCGTTTGTGATTACTGTGAGAATGTTGGGCACGTGATGGATGAATGTTATAAGTATTTAGGGATATGCTCGTATTGTCGAAAGAGGGGGCATGTAAGGAATGAATGCAGATCCGTAAGATCCCCTCCACGCACAAAACAATTAAATTCTGGAAAAGTGTGTCCGTTTTGTAAGGGTCCACATGCGGGAATAAACTGTTCACAAAGGACACCACCGCGCAATACACAAAGGACACAGAGGTCACCCACAAATAACAGAAAAAATAAATCACCACAGGCCTCTGGTTCAAACAGGAAACATAATTCCCCCAGCGCGGACAAAACACACAGAGCACCGACTGATAAGTGTGACTCACCAAGGCCGCAACGGAAGTTTTTAGACCCGTGCGACTGGTGCCATAAGTCACATATGGAAGGCCGATGCATGGGTCCTTCAGAAGCAGTACAAGCTGGAGCTTTAAACTGCAAGTCTCCACGGAAATGAGCCCTCCAGTGGAGAATAACAGCTTACAGCAGCTCATGGATACCAATGCCCTAGTAGACATAGTAAATAGTGATAGAAGTAGTGCTAGCACTTTTCCTGTAGCCGTAGACTTAGTAGTCGATAGCAGTAGTGCTAGGACCCTTCTACCTGACACAAAGACTCTTTTACTTGACACAAAGACTACTAGTGATAGTAATAGAGATAGTTACTCTCTTTCTTCTCACGTAGTATGTAGTAGTAGTTCCCATACGGAACCAGTAGTATCAGTTGTAACGAGTAGCCTTATGATAGGAAGTAGTGATAGTCATAGCAATAGGCAGGCAGAACCTTCAGCAGCAGCAGCAGAGATTCAACAAAAACCACTTGTCCAGTCAAACAAATGCTTGGCTACGGCTGAGGGAGATTTAAGGACGATCCCTGTAAATCTCAGTTCAGCCAAGGTCGATCCACTGGTAATTTGTGTGGCTTTCAGTCCGGATAGTTCAGGGTTTTATGGCTGCATGGTTGACAGCGGCTCAGGTGTAAGCCTGATCAGCTCCGCTTTAGTTGATGACCTATTTCCTCATGCCGAGCTTTTACCTTCTTCAGAGGAGGGCATAAGGGCAATCAGTGGGTTGCATCGGCGGAAGGCTGTTCCTGTGGAACATTACCTCAAACTTCCGATCTTCTTTGAGAATGGCTTCTCAGTTCCACCTTCTTTATTCTTTATTGTTCCTGCCGACCTTATGCCCGAATTTATCGTTCTCGGCGCTGCTACTCTTCGGGAACATAACCTTCTCCCTGATTTAGCTCGTAGGGAGTTAGTTTATCGTTCGGGTCAGAGAATGGAGGCAGTGGCTAGGGACTACTGTTTTAACAGGCCTTTCTTCAATTGTGTTTCGGTCCATTCTCTTACAGTGTTTCCCCATTCCTGCCGATTCTTGGACATTTCAGGCCCACCAGATACACCTTCAGTTTTAGTAGGTTTTCAAGGGAGGGAACATCCTACTCTTATCCCTATTCCTGGTGTGGTGGACCTCAATTCTTCTAATCCTCAGATTGCTATTTTTAATCCTTCTGATCGACCACAATATATTCGTAAGAATACTATTGTCGGTCGTCTTTCTCCTTTATCTGTGGACTCGGATTTACAAATCAACAACTTGCGAGTGCAAGTGGCCCAAGAATCGGATTCCCACGAATCAGTTTCATCTGCTTGGACTGCAGATCGTCTAATGGAAGAGTTTCATATCTCAGAATTGCAGTTAACGGATAAACAGAAACAAGATTTAATTACGGTTTTGTTAAACCACCAGGCCGCACTAAGCGTTGGTGACCACGATGTTGGTGTAGCCACTAACATCACTCATTCCATAGAGTTAGTGACCGACAGACCTGTCCGAATTCCTGTCCGCCGTTTCCAAGGCCCTTTGGCCCAGGAGATCGAACAGCAATGTCGAGATCTATTGGAACAAAACATCATTCGTCCAAGCAGATCTCCTTATTCAGCTCCAGTTGTACCGGTCAGAAAACCAGACGGCACGTTACGATTGTGCATAGACTATCGCAAGCTCAATAATGTGACAAAACCAGATTCTTTCCCATTGCCTAACCTTATCGACATGATTTACAATATGTATGGTAACAGATATTTCTCTACTATAGATCTTATAAAAGGTTATTACCAGGTCGCAATGGAACCGGACAGTATTGAGAAAACGGCGTTTTCCACACCGTTTGCTCAATACGAGTTTCTTAAGATGCCATTTGGTGTAATGAACGGTCCGGCGACATTCCAACGTGGAATGATGCTTGCTCTGGCCAGGTTGCCGTGGTCCAAGGTGATGGTTTACATAGATGATATCATCATACTCAGTAACAGTTTTGAAGACCATCTTGTCACCCTTGGACAGGTCCTTTCTGCTTTAGAAAGGAATGGTTATAAACTTAAACCCAGCAAGACAAAGTTATGTCGAACTGAGGTTGAGTTTTTAGGCCATCACATTTCCAGCAAAGGGATTTTGCCCTTACAGAAGAATATACAGGGAGCATTGGAGTTTCCCGTACCCACTACGGTAAAACACCTTCGCCAGTTTCTAGGGATGGTGAATTTTTATCGCCGTCATATCCCTCATTGCTCCCAGATCAGTAAACCGTTGTCCTGCCAAACGGGGGGCAAAACAGTTAAGTGGACCTCAGAGTGTCAACGTGCTTTTGAGGAATTAAAACAGGCCCTGGTAAACCCCCGTTTGCTAGGATTTCCAGATTACGACTCCGCTGCATCTCCAATGGAACTTCATGTCGACGCCTCCGACATTGGCGCCGGGGCGTGTCTCTCGCAAATACAGAATGATGAACGCCGACCAATAGCTTTCATTTCTATGACCTTTAACGGTGCTCAGAGGAACTACGGAGTCATAGATAAAGAGCTAACAGCTTTACGATGGGCAGTAAAGTCTTTGAGACCTTTTCTGCGGGGAGTCAAGTTCATCATCTTTACTGATCACATGCCTCTGATTTATTTACAGAACATGAGTCTAGTCGATGGCCGACTAGCACGCACCATGGAGGAGTTATACGAATTCGACTTCGAAATTCGACATATTCCTGGCAAAAGCAATGTTGTAGCCGATGCCCTCTCTCGCTCACCTGTTGATCCCTCGTCGGATTCTCCTCAGGATCTTGATCTTTCTGTACCGCCTTCTGTGGATTTTATCCCGTCTGGATATTTCGTTTTGGAAGTAGCGGGAGGTGGCGATTCTTTATATCGTTGTTTCTCCATGTTTCTCTATGGTTCATCGGATCAACATGGGGAACTGCGAACAGTTGTCAGCGAAGAACTTCGGAAACGTCCACATAAATATCGGTTACAGGGCAGACACGTGCAAAAGAAGTTACGTCTTCTACAGCTTCCTGGACAATTGCCCATTCCAGAGGTCATTGATGCTTTCTGTGACCTTTTTAAGGTTATGGTGTGCGTCTATTACAATGACAAACATCCCATTGTCTATGGAAGCCAATTCGTCAACAATGTTTGTTGTCTCAAATGTCTAGGTGGTATACATTACAATTATCTGATGCCTACCACTTTGGACATTAGCACGTCCTAGCCTTTTCAGATAAACAGTTAACAGTCTTCAGATTTTTCTATCTTTTCATCAATTTCTTTCTCAATAGGATCTGCCGTTGTTCGTTGAACTGAACGCTTGCTTGCTCCTGTGGTATTTCGCTCTCTTCCTCATCAATTTTCCCATTTTCCTTCGTTCTTCCTGGGTTCTGTGAGTTCTGGGAGGGAATGGTCATGGGGTGGTACAGGGTGGAATTTGCAGGATGGCATGCGGTTAATGCAGAAACATGCGGATGTTTTGAGGATGATTTTCTAATGCGGATGCGAATTACATGCACTCATTTCATCTCTCTTTCATTACATTAGATTCAGACAAATTCAGTGACACTGTAGAATCTCTTTACATTCATCTCAGCCTCACTGAATACTTGCCTATAATTCTATCAGAACGTTGTTGTTGGTTGTAGTAAATTATTATTATTATTATTTATATATAATTTAATATTTTTAATATTTAATAAAACTAAAATAAAATGTAAAAATGAAAATTTTCCCCTTTAGGCTAATTTTAAGGACATATTTGCATAAAACACAGTTCACAGAGTTGAAGATTGCCCTCGTGGTATTCAACGACAATTATGATAAGCCAACAACTGTTATGTTCTTTTGTTACTCAACACATTTTTCAATTTGATACACCGACACTTATTATGTGCATATTAATTTTAATTAATTTTAAAATTTGTAAAAATGATTTAAAAATCAGACTTTGTAAATTCAATATTTCAGCATTTAAAATATGATTTATATTTCTTGAAAAATAATTAATATTATTATATCAGCTTTATAATTGCAAAGCAAAGTTAAGCATATAGCTTAGTAAATTGAATTATTTTTATTTAACTTAGAAATTAATTAAATCAGATTTAAATAAATTTAAGCTGACTTGTTAAATATTAAATTTTAATTTTAAATATTTGTAGAAGGAACAAGATTATACTTTATTATTATGTATCACTTACACGGATGCAAATAATAAAGCCCCTGTAATTCTCTTTGCAGTATGAAGACTCTCTTAGCAGTTGGAGCCAGCGAATTGGAGTTGCTCCGCCGAGAGAAGAAACTGCTACGAGAAGAGTTCAGCATCCATGTCAGGGTAGATTTTAGCCCAGGTCGGACTATCCACGACTGTCCTTCCCGTGATATCGAAACCCGATGTTGACTTCATCCTTATATGGGCACTTACACCCTTGGCCTGGCAGAAAAAATCCATCTCTAATGGAGACAAGTCAACAACAGTTTTTGAGCCTGTGGTCAACTTTACAGTCGAGGGTGTACCCAACATCATGGATCAAATCACGAAATATGCCAAAAAGAAAAATCCGAGGGTCAAAGTTTACCTCATGATTCCTCCAGTTAAAGACATGTACGTCTTTAACCAAAAGCGGATCACGAAAGCATGGGGTCCAGCTTTTGCCGATCACCTCAAAGATGATGACTCCATGTCCCCTCGGTTAATGAGAGAACACTCTATCAGATCCTTCGTCTTGTTTGAAGATTTGGCATATTATCGTTATAAGTGGACTGATAAAACCACTCTTCGCGGTAGTGAGGTTTTTAATTATTATTATGGAACCAAACGAGGCACGCCGGAGTATAAAACCACCCCACATCTCAGATACATTAAGAAAAAACAGATGTTTCTTCAATCTCCGATGCTATATGATGGGTTACATGCCAATCGTTTGTTCCTGGAACAGTTCATGAGGAAATATAAGAGTTTCTTCACCTCGCACGCTCTGTCTCGTCCTACTCGTCCACGGCCTTCTGTTCACTCACGAACTAGCCGTCGACCACCTACTTCGACCTCTACTAGAAGCGAGGAAAGGAGACAACCAATCCAATCCGCAAATGACCCACCTCGACCGTCTACTTCTCGAACTTTATCCAACATCGAGAGGCGGTTGGGTGCGGCTCCTTTCACTGGATTGCCTCCATCAGCTTTTATACCTCAGTGGCCTCACTCCGCTTCAGCCTATACAACTCCACAGTCGGAGTACCCATCAACCCAGAGTCATCTGTCCGACTACCCGTCTGTTTCATCGTCTACACCATTATCATACCGTTCTCAGCTGGGTGGTTCCGACCAGCAACAACATGATCAAATCCGATTGGAAATGCGGATGATGTTGGAGAGGTATGATTATGGTTCCCTATCAGATCATAGACGTTCCCTAATTTTAAACTCGATAAAAAAATTTATCGAAGAAGAGGAACTCGTGCTTCAATCCCGTCGGGCACGTTTTCTTCCTTCTCTTCAGTAAACAGAACAGAACAGACAACAGTTGTCAGTGTAAATATTTGTATATATTATATTGCTCTGTCAATATTTCAGTTTTCCGTTTCTCAAAATTTTGGTTTTCTGGTTGTGTGTGGTTAAGGATGTAATCAGTTCTTTTGATTTTCCATCATTTTTCGGTTAATCCCATCTCCTCGCCGCCTACCACTCATTAACAGATCATCGGCTTTATAATTCATCATTATAAGAAATTTGAGTGGGGGCGTAATTTTAGTGCGGGGGGATGTAGGGGTTGCTGTCACAGTAACTCCTACTCTATTTGAATATGTGCATCACCAATATATTTGGTTTATTTTTAGATTTAAGATTTATTCTTATTTGTATGCTTTTGTGCCATAATCAGAACTTTTTCCCCAATCTACTAATCTACTGTTTTTTAGGAAATTATATAAGTACGTAGGCAATTTCAGAATTTATATTATTTTGTGAAGTGGACCACATCTCCGTCAATCTCTCTGGATTCCTTGTGGACAAGGAATTTACACCTCAGTAAAAGTAAGATCTTACTTTTACTATGTTCATACACTTAATGTCTTTATAATTTTAGAGGTGTGTGTGCTCCATTTGAGATTTCTGTATGGTTTGGCTTATGGCTTCTCTATTTTCACAGTTCATCAGCAGTTCTCCGGTCTTCCTCAAGACTCTTCAAACAACCCTTGTGGAAGGTTTCTACAATCCCCAAGGGTAAGTTGAAGCCATGCTTTATATTCCTTTTTTATGTTTTCTGTCATGGAGCACAACTTTTTACAATATGCCTACTTTTATATTTCTCAGGTTCTAGTGCTGGGGCTGATCGCCTCCAGTTTATTCCATTCTAGTGCTGGGGCATATCGCTTATGTTCTAG
>JABUQX010056581.1:0-5000 GCA_015478945.1 Trachelipus rathkii
AAAGAGAGTATATGGGATGATTTTGCACACCTAGCTGTCCTTGGAAAAGTTAGGCCTTGTCGCCTTGTCGCCTTGTCGCCTTGTCGCCTTGTCGCCTTGTCGCCATTGTCGTGCCTCTGTCGCCTTGTCGCGCAATTGTCGTGCTGTTGTCGTTGTGTCGCCATAGCCGCCTTGTCGGCCTTGTCGCCTTGTCGCGTTGTCGCGTTGTCGCGTTGTCGCGTTGTCGCGCTTGTCGCGTTGTCGCGTTGTCGCGTTGTCGCCTTGTCGCCTTGTCACATTGTCGCCTTGCTACCTTGTCGCCTTGTCACCTTATCGCCTTGTCAGTTCTCCAACACTTACAGCCGTGATTTCTTTAATCTCTTTAAAATCCAAAATGTTACATCATTATCTTCTTACCAACATTGTTCACAAAGAACACTGTTCTTCTGAACTTTTAAGTAGCATAACTTCTTTTTATGAGGAGGAAGAGTGTGAGTGGTATTTCCAAAATCTGATTCTTTCTATGTACAGCGACTTCATCCAAGATTTAACTGCCATGCTCATTCTTTAATGTAATCCATTGGTAAAGCCTCAAACTCACTTTTCTTTTCTCGTTTTCCCATCTATGTTTTACTCATTTTTAAGCGCCGAGTATTGGTGGAGCATTTCAGCCTTTAATTTTGCCTAAGGGTTTGGTTTTCTCTTCTCTGATGGGTATCTTTGGAGCCTTTATTCTTTTTCAACCAGAGGTTTCATAAACCACAATAGCTGAACCTTTACAAAGATGATTTAGCACATTAATTACTTATATATATATGATATATATAATATAAATATAATAAACTTGAGGGTATATATATATATATATATATATATACTATAATAATATATATTAATATATATCATATAATAATATATATATATATATATATATATATAATATATATATTTTTATAATATATATATATATATATATATATAATATATATATATATATAATATATATATATTATATAAAAATATTTTATAAAATATATAATATTTATAATATATATATATATAATATATATATATATATATATATATATATAGTATATATATATATATATATATATAATATTCAGGGCGGCTCGTGGCCGTGGTTGCAGGTTTGCGCAACACCCATTTTATACACAGCACTAGGGTGTGCAAGACTATTTATATTATTTTTTATCGATAATTTTTTTAAAATCAGGATAAAAGTATTATATTGAAATTAAATTGCTAATCAATATATAATAACATCCCAACGATGTTATTATTTAATGAAAAAAAAAAAACGTCATCAAATTTTAGTTAGTCCAAATGTCAAACCAACATGATTGTTGCAGACACTTTACAACACATGTCAATTAAATTTTGAACGAGAAGAATGTGTGTGAAAATATACCGCGTCAACGTTTTATACCTACAACAGGTGGTTGTATATGAAGAACAACCGCTTGTTTTTCTTAAAATCGGATCCTCTACCCTTAATAACTGAAATTCAAATTGCACGTACGAAGCAATTATAAAATTAGCGCTCAACATGTCATATTTCATCGTCCCAGGGAAACGATACATTGTGGATAGGTTGCAAATCAGTTTGCTTTTAAGCGTTAAAGTGCGTAGGCTTAGTATAGTTTTGTCAGAACTCTTGCCTTTATAATTAAATGAATAATCGTAAAAAAAAATATTATAATAATAATAGCATTTAAAATAATTTTATTAATTTTTTTATTATTAAACAGTGGTTATAGGCCTATATTATTATAATTTATCTTGCAAAATGAACTTTGATTTTGAATATGATTATGATTTTGAACAACTGATGGTGGATTTGAAACTCTTATTTGATTGTTGTATTTAAAATTAGTAATATTTCCAAATGAAATAATAGAACCATCTCTTAACTAAAAGCAGGCCTTTAATTTTTGTGAAAATATTTTTTTAAAACAGTTTTTTTTTTTTTTGCAATTAAGTGTCACTATATATATATGAAATTTTTTATAGACTATTTTTAAGATATATTATCTAAATATTAAATATATAATATATATATATATATATATATATAGTATATATATATATATATATTATATTAACTGATATATATATATATATATATATATATATAATATATTATATATATATTATATATATATATATATATTTTATATATATATATATTATATATATATATATATATATATATATATATATATATATATATATAATATATACATATATAATATAATATTATATATATATATTGTATATATCATATACTATATATATATATATATATACTATATATATGATATATATATATATATTATATATATACTAATATATATAATATTATTATAATTATAATATAATTATACTAAAGTTTGCTTGAAGTGTCAAATTCTTAAATGAAAAAAATCCCGTTTTACCATTTTGAACATTTTTATTTTTCGCTACCAATTTTTTTTACGAGTTGTGAAGCTCAAAAACTTTAAAAAGGTTTTAATTCGTGATTTTTATATTTTGAGTATATTGTCTTCAGTGCAGTTACTTTTTTCTCTTTATGTATATACTATAATATATATATATAATATAATATATATATATATATATATATATATATATATATATATATATATATAATAATATATTATATATAATATATATTTCTTTTGGCTTTTTGCGAGGAACTACTATGTTCTGCTGGGTTTTGTTTATAGTATATATATATATATATATAATATATATATATATATATTATATATCTGAGAGAGAGAGAGAGAAGAGAGAGAGAGAGAGAGAGAGAGAGAGAGAGAGAAGAGAGAGAGAGAGAGAGAGAGAGAGAGAGAGAGAGAGAGAGTAGAGAGAATTATACATACTGAAATATACGTATGATTAGGGACCCTCTGTATATATAATGTAATTAGACCAGGACAGATAAGGTCATTAAATCATAAAAAAATTAGATACTATCGGATGGCTAGGTAATGTCTATCTGAAGAATTATTTCATTTGGAGGCATTTTTCTACGAATTTTCTCAATTTTCCCAAATAAAAAGATTTGTAATCAAAGTTTAATACTATGCACGGTAATGTCTAGTTATATTTATAATATGTTTCAATACAAACTTACTCGGCGGCGCGAGTATGTGTTACACGGTCAGGCGCTCGCGCTCAGCGCGCATTTGTTGGAGCGAGCGCTTCAGCGAACGGTCTGACCATGCATAACGTCCAGCCTGCAATTGATTAAGTCTACATAGTATCTGTTTTAGTTTTTTATTTACTCAATAAATATATTAAATGAAAAATAGTGTAAAACTATAAGATCCAGAGTAATTTTAAAAATGGAAAAATACTCATTCTTAAGAACTCGAAATTTCGTAATGCACAAAAATCGAGTTTGGGGAACCAAAATTTAAAATTACGTTAAACAAAAAAAGTGCCCGGGCCTAAATTACGTGGTCCCATGAGTTCTAAAAACGGCGAGCCCGATTTTCTTTTTTAAACAAAATAGAAATTGATGGTTCAGTTAACTTCATACTTATATACGGTAAGTAACAAATATTTAAAAATTTAAATATTTTTTATTTATTATATCTATAACTCAAATGAATATGCATACATTTACACTTGATATAATGCTATATTCTATATATATATATATTATATACTATATAATATATATATAGTATATATATATTATACTAATATATATATTTATATATATATATATAATATATATATAATATATATATATATATATATAATATATATATATATATAATTGTGGGTGTGTGAAAATTTCAGAATCAACCACCTATAATTGTACGACGAGCCGCCCTGTCATGGGCGGGCCTCGTGGCCTGGTGGCAGGTTGCGCAACCTACCATTTTATTACAACTGAGCAATCTAGGGTGGTCCAAACTATTTATTACTCTTATTTTATTCGATCATTTTGTTTAATAGGATAAATATTATAGAAAATTAATGCATCAATATTATAATAAATCCCAATGATTTATTTATTTAATGAAAAAAAAGAAGGCCGTCATTGAGCAAGCTGTTTTCAACAAATGTCTAGACCAATATGATTGTTGCCAGACACATATACAAACACATGTCAATTAAATTTTGAACGAGAAGAATGTGTGTGAAAATATATCGCGTCAACGTTTTATACCTACAACAGGTGGTTGTATATGAAGAACAACCGCTTGTTTTTCTTAAAATCGGATCCTCCCCTTAATAACTGAAATTCAAATTTGCACGTACGAAGCAATTATAAAATTAGCGCTCAACATGTCATATTTCATCGTCCCAGGGAAACGATACATTGTGGATAGGTTGCAAATCAGTTTGCTTTTAAGCGTTAAAGTGCGTAGGCTTAGTATAGTTTTGTCAGAACTCTTGCCTTTATAATTAAATGAATAATCGTAAAAAAAAAATATTATAATAATAATAGCATTTAAAATAATTTTATTAATTTTTTTTTTTTATTAAACAGTGGTTATAGGCCTATATTATTATAATTTATCGTGCAAAATGAACTTTGATTTTGAATATGATTATGATTTTGAACAACTGATGGTGGATTTGAAACTCTTATTTGATTGTTGTATTTAAAATTAGTAATATTTCCAAATGGAAAAATAAAACCATCTCTTAACTTAAAAGCAGGCTTATTTTTGAAAAATTATTTTTTAAAACCTTTTTTTTTTTTTTTTTTTTTGCAATATTTATTGGTTAGTAAATATATATATATATATATATATATATATATATATATATATATATATATTATATAATATATATATATATATAATATAATAATAAATAGTATATATAATTTATATATATATATATATATATATATATATATATATATATAAATAATAATAATAAATTTATAATATATATATATATATATATATATATATATATATATAATATATAGTATATATATATTATATATATATATATATATATATATTATA
>JABUQX010056581.1:15000-26729 GCA_015478945.1 Trachelipus rathkii
TATATATATATATATATTATAGTATATAACTATATATACTATATATATGAATAATATATATATATATAATATATATATATATATATGATATTTATATATATTATATATATATAAGTATATATATATATATATATATAATATATATATATATATAATATTATATATAGTTATATATATATATATAATATATATAATATATAATATATAATATATATAATATTATTATGATCTATATATATATTAAATATATATATATATAATATTATATATTATATATATATAGTTATATATAGTTTAGTTTTTCAAAGTGAGGTTGTGCTCGTGTTTGTCTCTGGCGTAATGCTTGTTTGTGTTTGTTTTTAAATTTTTGCTTTAGAGGTGTTGTTTTAAATTTTGGCTTTAAGTGATAGTAATTTTTAATGTCATATTATCTAGAGGTTTTTAGTTATTATAAATACTTGATGAATTACCCATTGGCAGAGAACTTAGATGGAAAATAACGTAATCTTTTGAAGATGCCAGAAACCCAAAGCTAATAATGAATGTCACCTTTAGACTGAATTTCAAGATCTGATTTAATTAATTCCTGGCTTTTTTTTTTTTTTTTTATTTTTTCAGTTGTCACCACCACTCACGAGGCAGAGCCCATCTAAGGAGGGGTGTTTCAAGCCTACAGAAGTCAACACTAAAGCAAATTACGCAGATGAGCCACAGACGCAGCTATGAAATGAATGAAATAAATATTAGAAAATATAGAAAATGGAAGAGAATTCCACAGAACAGATGTGCCTGGATAAAAATGAGCTATATTTGTTTATCCTAAAATTAGATGCAAAAGCACATAATTCATGTGCAGATACAGCATACCCTAGTTCTACAAAGGGCGACGCAAAGGTGGATAGGTACGCAGTGATCAAGCTTCAGCACTGCGCTGCGGGTACCTAATAGAAAACGAGTGAAAAGCCACCAACATCGCGCCGCAAAGATAGAGGTCAAGTGAAATGGAAAGTACAGAACAGTTATAAGCCTTTTGGCCTTGACTCGACCCTGTCCAAAGAGCCGGGTGAAACCAGAAGCCCCTCCCAGATATGAGAGCAGTAACTCCATACAAGGGCGGATGAGGCCCTTGTATAGCTGGAGTAAGCTGAGAAGAGGAAAAAATCTCGGCAGTCCTAAACAGGACTCCCATGTTCTTTTGAGGCCGCCTTGCAACCGTTGTGATGTGAGGTTTCCAAGACATTTTTGTTTTTGTTTATGTTAAGGCCAAGGATGTTTATATTGTCGACAGGAAGAGACGAGAGAACCGTCGAAAGAGATAGGAAGTTAGGAATGTGGTCTTAGAGAGGGAGATTTGTAGAAGTTGAGGTTTTTAAAGAATTGAATTTCACAGGTTCAGACGACACACTCCGAAATTACTATCCATATCAAGCGACGAATTAGAATCGGAAAGATTAAGACGAGAGCAATTCTAGAAGTAAAAGAAGGCGCAGAATTGAAATGCAGTTGAGAAATGAAGGGTCGAGTCATCGGCATTAAGAGTGAATAGAGTTAGATGTGCAGCGTGAGAAATCATGTAAATGAAAAGTAGGAAAATAAAGTTGGAAGATAAGGACAGAACCCTGAGGAAACACCACTATTGATAGAAAGGAAGAAACAACCCTGCCATCAACAACAGCCGATATTGAGCGGATTTGGAAAAAAAGAAAACTGAGACATATAGTAAGCAAGAGAAGAGGAAACCGCAAAGGAGGGATCTTGGGAGAGCAGTTGACGCGTGCCATATCCGCGGTCAAAATGCTTGGATAGGTCAAGCGCCACCACGCAAGTCCTCCCCGTAGTTCCTATAGGCAGATAACTCATAAATCGGTAAGATACGGAAAGGTATACTCGCCATGACCTCGAGCGCGAAAGCCTACTGCGATCGGAAAGAAGTGATGAGATTCCAGATGATCTAAAAATAGAGTTGAGGAGAGTTCCAAAGGATCTTAGATAATACAAATAAACTAATAGGGCGAATAGTGAAGGGATTCAGAGCGCTCTCCTTTTTCGGAATAGGTTGGACATGTGCGTGCTTCAACACTGAGGGAAAGTGTTAGTATTGAGAAACATATGAGAATATAGTTGCATCGAGGGGCAAGGGATAGCAAGAAGCAACAACTCCCTCAAAACTCGGGAGGAACGCCATTCCGCGCCACCCGCCTTCCTAACGTTCGTAGATTTTTCAGGAGCCCATGCATCGATCAATGTAATCACAGGCAAAGGCATTAGGAACACCTGAAGAGGAGAAGGAGGAGATGAGAAAGCAGAATCGTCCAGTGTGAGTCTAGAGAAACCGGAGGCCGAAGAATTGGCCTTTTCAAGTTGAGAATTAGCTCAGAATCCATCAGCATCGAATAAGAGGAGGAAAGACAGATTTACAGAGTTGTTAGAGAGATGTTTTTTTGGCAAGAGGCCAGAAAGATTTGTTTTCAGTAGGAGAACAAGGAGGTTAGCGGCACTTTCGTTTTGATGAAAGCCCGCTTTCTCGTCGTAGAGTATCCCTGCAACGATTTCTAGGCTGAATGAAAATTTTAGCAAGAGTGATAGGAGAACGAAAATTTTTCCACTCCCGATACGCCACTGCCTCTAGCCTGAATGGCCAGAGAACATAGCACGATCGAATCCATGGAATTATGAGAGAGAAATGATTTAAGCTCGAAGAAGGAACAACCTGCCATACCCGTCCACACGATTACAGCTCCCACCTTTCGGCAGAAGTCGAAGCGTCACTAGAGACAAAGCAGTCATTCCATGTTATAGTTAGCGTAGCAAGCAAAAGCAAGGCCCCGCAAATCAGCCGATGCATAAGGCCAGAAAAAACGCGTACGGGCAGATGGCAGCTGTTGGAGAGAAAGTATTAAAATTTAGAGATAAAGGTTTGGTCAGATTTACCAATATGAAAGAGAAGGTGTGTATTTATAGAGAGAAGGACTAGTGGTGAAACATAGTAAGTGTGTTCAAGAATTGATCGGACGAATCCGGAATGGTGTCGGGTTTTTAATTAGTTCTCAGGATCGTTGAGAAATGCTAACATGATTCGCCTTCCTCCCCACTAAATCAGTATGAGAGATCCCAACCATTCAGTGTTGTGAACATTGAAATCCCCTAAATAGAGATCCTCAGTATTTGGATGAGAAGATATAAACAACACTCTCGTGAGAAGTAGTAAGATATCCAAAGAAAGAGTGAAAATTGTTAGGAGAACAATAGCAGAAGCACAAGATTTTTGTAGAGAAGGAAGAAAGATTTTAAGCACAGAACATTCGAAAGTTGAGATTCATAGATTCAAAGAGACTGTAACAGGAGTGTTTTATGTTCTACATAGGCACAGTACTTCCAACCCTTTAAGACGGAAATTAATGACAAAAAGTTATAGTTGATATTATAAACCGAGTTAGATGATGAATTCTTAGCATCTGGTGTCTCAGCATACAATGAGCAAAAGTTAGGGTTAGAAGTTAGAGAGTGGTCATTCCACGGTATCAGAGTTAGAGAGAAGCCCGCGATGTTGGTAAAGTCGATAGAAAACGCCCGCGTCTGCGCAAATCTGCCATCACAAACACGCACACACAACCACACACAACAAAAACAAACAGACAAAAACAGACAGGACAAAAAAAACGAAAGTTAAAATGGATTAAAATTATTCACTCACAACTTTTAGCTTTTTTTTAAAGTTTATTAATTTTTGGTATCTCGATTTTTTTGGGTTTCATTTACGTTCGTAAGTTTGTGAAGCTGGGCGAGTGCGTGTGTGGTGATTTTTTAACGATTAAGGTTTATTTACTTTAGATATTTATCAGATTACTGATTTAGTTGGTCTTGCTCCTTTTTTATAATCATAAATTTTAATAGTTTTTATTTTTCAAATTTATGGTGAGTTTTTTTTTTAGCTTGTTATCATTTTGTACGTGATCTGTTGTGTGTTTTAGGTGTGTGTGGTGTGTGTGGTGGTGTGTTTGTGTGTGGGGCAGTTTTTTTAATAAAAAACCCGTCCACAGGTTTTTTCGCAGTGGGCTGTGTAGGTCGATGTGTGTGTTTGTTGTGAGGCTGTCTGTTTAAATGAACTGGACAGAGAAGATGTAGGTGTGGCAAGCTGGGGTTCTCTATTGACTTTGCCCAACGTTCGTGGCCTGAAAGCTAACCAATGAATCTGTGAATATCAAGCCTCGCTAACTCCTCTACTAACATTTTATACTGTCTGAGACGCAGCTAGCCAGGGGTTCTTTTTCAATATAAACTTAATGTCGTCCACTATACAGTTTCTATAATTTCATATAAATGTTGAAGTCTGTGCTTATATTAAAACATTACAAATCCTGTAACTCTTGCACAGAATCCTGAATTCCCTATTTCGTTTTCAATGATATATATATATAATATATATAATATTATATATATATATATTATATATATATTAATACTATTATATATATATATATATATCTATAGATATATATATATATATTATATATATATATATATATATAGTAGTATATATATATAATATATAGTATATATATATTATAAATATATATATATATATATATATATATATATATATATTATATATATATATATATATATATATATATATATATTATATATATATATATATATATATATAATATATATTAGTGATGGAACTAATATAATAGTTAATATATATATATATATGTTATATATATACTATTAGTTATTCAATATAGTTTAGTTTCAAAGTGAGTTGTGCTCGTATTTGCTTTGCTATGTGTTTGTGTTTTGTTTTTAATTTTTGCTATTAAAGTGTTGTTTTAATTTTGCTTTAAGTGATCAGTATTTTAATGTCATATTATTCTTGAGGTTTTAATTATTTTTAAATACTCACGAATTAGCGCTTTTTAAGAAGACTTAGATGGAAACATAATCTAATCTTTCGAAACATGCCGAGAATCTTAAATAAGTTTATAGTGTTTTACTTTTTAAAATTTTAACTTTTAAAATTTATTTAATTTATTCATTAATGCAGCTTTTAGCTTTTTTAAAGTTGAACTTCTATTATTGGTACGGTTTTGGGTTTCCTTAACGTTCGTCAGTTTGTAATCTTTACTACTGCGTGTGTGTGATTTTTAACTTTTAAGGTTTTATATGCTTTTATTTACTTTACATATTTATCAGATTACTGATTTAGTTGGTCTTGCTCCATTTTTATAATGCTAAATTTTAATAATTTTTATTTTTGGGGTTTATGTGCGTTTTTTCTTTTACTTTGTTCATTTTTTGTACGTGATCTGTGTGTGTGTGTGTGTTTGTTGTGTGGGCACGGTTTTTTTTAAATAAAAACCTAATTCAGAGGGTTTTTTGGGTGGGCTGTGTATGGTCGATTGTGTGTTTTGTTTGTGAGGCTGTCTGTTTGAATGACTGGACAAAGAAGTTGTTATGGGTGGCGCGTAAGCTGGGTTCTCTATTGACTTTGCCAACGTTTTCGTGCCTGAAAGCTAACCATCGAATCTGGGAATATCACCTTCGCTAACTCACTCTGAGCTCTAACATTTTATTCTGTCTGAACGCCTATCTAAGCAGGCATTCTATTTTGAAATATCGGCAACAGGTTTTTTATCCTATTATTATTATCCGTAAAAAGAGAGGCTGTGCCTATATATAATAGAAATACTCCTGTTAACACTTCCTTTGAGAATGCTTGAATCTCCTAATTCTCGTGTTCATGATATAGTATATACTATATAAGTAATATTATATATATATATATGTAAACTATATTATAAATTATATAATATATATTATATATGTTTATATATATATTATATAAGTTTATGTATTAGTTTAGTTTTCAAAGTGGAAGGTTGTGTTCGTGTTTGCTCTGCGGTGATCATGTTTTGTTGCTAATTTTGCTATTAAGGTTTTAATTTTGCTTAAGTGATCAGTATTTTAATGTCATATTAGTCTAGAGGTTTAATTTATTTACTAAAATACTCACCGAATTAGCGCTTTTTTCAGAACATTTGGATGGCATACCATTATCTAATCTTTCTAACATGCCGGAATCTGACTCAATAAATTTTAGTGTTTTTAATTGGCTCATCTTTGTATCTTTTATGTAAATAATTTATTCATATTTTTTTGTTTGGTGGGGTTAAAAGTTTTAATTTAAATTGATTGTATCTCGATTGTTTGGTTTCATTTAAGTTCGTGAAGTTTGTGAAGCTGGGGCGAGTGCGTAGGTGTGAATGTAACGTTTAAGGTTTATTTACTTACATATTTTATCAGATTAACTCGATTTAGTTGGTCTGCTCCATTTTATAAATCATAATTTTTAATAATTTTTTATTTTGGGGTTTTTTTGCGTTTTTCTTTACTTTGTTCATTCATTTTTTACGTATCTGTGTGTGGTGTGTGTGTGGTGTGTGGTTATGTTGGCGCAGTTTTTTTAAAGTAAAACCAATTCAGAGGGTTTTTCGGGTGGGCTGTGTATGGTCGATTGTGTTTGTTTGTTTGTGAGGCTGTCTGTTTGAATGACTGGACAGAGAAGATGTATCTTGCTGTAGGCTGGGTTCTCTATTGACTTTGCAACAGTTCGTGGCCTGAAAGCTAATCATCGAATCTAATGGATATCTACCCCCCTAACTCTCTAACCTACACATTTTTAATTACTGTCTGTGTCCAGGGATTCTTTCTCTAGTAAACTTAATATCTCTAACTACAACTTTCTTCACAATTTCTGTCTGAATGGTGCGGTCTGTATCTATATAAATATTAACACTCCTGTAACTCATTTCGTAAACTTTGAATCTCCTTATTTCGATATTCTATGGCTAAAGATCTTTCCTCCTACTACTACCATTATCTTGTGTTCTGCTACTGCTCCCCTAACGGAAAAGATTTTCAACCCCTTTTTGATATCTTACTACTTCTCATGGAGACTGTTACGCTTCCCATCCAAAATGCTGAGATCATACTTATTTAGGTGAATTTCTACGTAACATAACGCTGAGTGGTTGGCTCCTCTCATACTGATGCAGGAGGGGAGAAGCCAAAACATTCAGTATTCTCACCGATCTGGAACATTTAATTAAAGAACCTACACACATACCATATCGTCCTAACCAATCTTGAACACGCTTGATTTATGTTCCACCCACTACTCCTTCTCGATATTAAATTAATCAACACTTTCGCTCCTATCGGTAATCTGACCACAATCTGCGTCACTCCAACAACACAAGTAGCTCTATTTTAAAACTTTTTCTCCAGCAGCTCCATCATGCTCCTTAAACTAACTTTCTAGCACTTTAATCGGGCTAATTGCGGGGCGTGCGAGTCGTTTCTTTTGCTAAACTTTGTCTTGAAGCTGAATCTTGCTTTGACTTTCGGAGGGGCATCGGTCACCTGCTGAAAAGGTAGGGGCCGTAATCGTCAGTATGAGCGGATTCATTCCATCTTTAACTAAATCTTTTTCTCCACAAATTCCATGGTTCAAATAGGGAATGTTTTTCTCCATTTAGGAGTGAATATTGCCTATCGGGCAATGGAATAACTCTCGTTCTCCTATCACTCTAACTAATTTCCATTCTTCTCGGAATCGTTGCAGAGCTATTATTCGCAGGTAAGGCCGCTTTCAACTTAAAAGAAGTGTACAACCTACTTGGGGCTTCCTACTGATAAAAATTAATGGCGCTCTTGGCCGAAAACATCTTCTAATAAACTTTGTAAATCTACCTTTAACCCCACTTATTCGCTCTGACGGTTTTGTAGCTGAACTTTTCCTACTGAGAAAGCTAATCTCTTCGGCTCCTTTTTTCATCTAAATTCTACAGTGGACGAATTCCGGCATCCGCGCTCTGCTGCTTCTTCTCCTCTCAGGTTTCCCTTGTCTTTACCTGTGTGATTACGCATGATCGGGTGTATGGGATTCTGAGATCTATAAACGTCAGAAGGCTAGTGGCCCGGATGGCATCCCTCCCCGTGTTTTGAGGGAGTGTGCTTCGAGCTGGCCCCTGTTCAACTCTACTCTCTATGCTTAAATACTATTCATTTTTCTCATGCTGGTAGCGCGCTATATGTCCACCAATCCGAAAAAGGCAGCCGCTCTGATCCTTCCAACTATCGTCCAATACTCACACTTGTATTCTATCTAAGATCTTTGAAACTCTTCTTAACTCTCATTTCTGCATCATCTGGAGTCTCATTCCCTTCTTTAATATCATCCCAAAGTAGGCTTTCGACGCTCGGGTCCAACTGTGACATATCTTATCCTATCTTAACTGATTTATGGTCTCTGCCCTAGGAACTATGGGAGTCTTGGGCTGTTGCATTGACATATCTAAAGCTTTTGACATTGTATGGCATGCGTCGCTACTCTCAAAGCTCCCTTCCTTTGGGTTTCCTCCTCTCTTGCTTACTCTTGTCAAGTTTTCTCTCGGTCGCTCCATATCAGCACTCGTTGAGGAGCGACTTCTCTTCTCTCCTTTCCTGTTAATGTGGTGTTCCTCAAGTTCTGTTTTATGCTCCAACTTATCTTAGCTTTTCCATCAACATCTCCTCAGCTGTAACTTCTAACTCCTGTTCACTCTTATGCCGATGGCCATTCAACTCTCCATTCTTCCACTCATTTCAATATCTGCTCCCGTCTTTTGCATCTAAGTTCGCCTCTCGTCTTCAGCTTCTGATTTTATTCCTTGCCGACATGGGTGGTATTTCCTGTAGCCGCCAAAAACCTTGCGAAATTCAACTATTGAAAACTCAATTACTTTACATCTCCCTCTTCAAAACACCTCCTAACTTTCCCTATTTTTTCGATGGTTCTATACGTCTCACCTGTGTTTGACAAATAGACATTCTTGGTCTAACTAAACAAAAAATTTTTCTTGGAAACCTCATATCATAATACGGTTGCTAAGGTGGCCTCTAAGAACTGGGAGAAACTATTCTGCCCGCTACAAAATTTGTTTTTCTTGCTGCAACCAGCCTATCAAGTTTATATAAGGGCCCTTATTACCCCTTGTTGGATACTGTTTCACATTTGGGGGTCTCCGGCTCCACCTTCTATTCGGATAGAGTTTAAGTGTAAAGCTTAGAACTAGTTAACTGTCCCTACTTCTAACTCTCTTGTACCCTCTAATCTCTGGCGAACGACTTGGCGCACTATCTCTTTTTCAATAGGTGACTACACGGTGAGATGTCAGAGGAGTGGTTCGACTCGCATTCCATTCCTCCATTGCGTCGCCTTGCAATCAAGGGTCCATGCTCTCGCATGCATTTTCCGTGAGCATTGAAAAAAATCCCAGCACTGTTCGTTGTGGTGCCTCCTTATTTCCAGCCACTTCCTTGTTCTGTGGAACCCATGGTATTCTAATATGTCCTACTGTATCTAATCTTCCTCTCTTTTAAAACCCACGTGCTGCGCACACCTAATAGATTTGCTTTAGGCTGGGCTTGGGTGCTTTCCGGTATTTTATGTTCCTGCCCCCCTCCTTGAAAAGGGCCCAGCCCGTGAGTGGTGGTAATCTGTAATAGTATATAATAAATATATATATATTATATATATATATTATATATATATTATATATATAATATAATATATATATATATATATATAATTATATATATATATATACAGCTCTATCGTTAATATTGCGAAAAATTTCAGTATGATATTCCTTGCATAAATATAAGATAATGTGTCAATAAAATTTCAACCGAAAGCCTCTTTTTCCAAGATACAAAGTGATGAAACTTATGTGGAACATATCTGATATATTCCATTGCCCGTCCCGGGCCACATCTCAACCTTTAATAATAAACACAAATATATCGTAGAAAAGGTTACCTACCTGTTATTTAATAGTCCCGTATCTCGCTTCATTTATACAAATACTAGTCCGTGTCGCGTCAAGTCTATATGGATGGAGTTATGAAAGAATTGGAGGTGGGGGTGTCAGGAAATTTTGTTAGAATGATGGAGAATGGACAAGAGTGGAGTGCCCTACCTATTATATGCGTAATATTTCGGTTTATGTGGTGGCGATCTGAAAGAGTTGAGAGATTGGTAGAGAGATTTGGCAGGGTGTGTAAAAGGAGGGGGTTGAAAGTAAACGTAGATAAAAGTAAGGTTATGGTTGTGAGTGAAGACAGTCCTCAGTGGGAAGTTATGTTAGATGGTGAGCAGCTGGAACAAGTGTCAGAGTTTAAATATTTAGGGTATGTGTTGGATGAGAAGAGAATGGATGATGCAGAGTGTAGAAGAATTGTGAATGGCAGGAAGGTTGCTGGTGCAATTAAATCGTTGTGATGTAAAGGGACTAAGTCTTGAGTGCGCTAGGGTCTTACATGAGGGTTGTTGTTACATGTGTTATTGTATAGTAGTGAGACTATGTCTGGAATAAGAAGTATGAGATCTAAAGTTCCATGTGTTCAATGGACAATCTAAGGGGCATGCTATGGTGTGAGAAGAATTGATAAAATGACGGAATGAACGTATTAGAGATTGTGTGTGTGAAGATAGGGGAGAAGAGAAAAAAAAAAATATGTTGAAAGATGGTTTTGTCAGTGGAAAGGATGAATGATATCGGTTGGTTAAGTGTATGTATAGTGGCGAGTGTGTTGAAACAACGGCTTTGGAGACCGAAGAAAACGCTGGATCAAGTCCGGTGCACGAATGTTTGAAGAGAGAAGGTGTGAGTTTGGGAGGGCGAGAATAAAGGGTCATATAGGAGTGAAATGGCGGGGTTTTTGTTTATGTGTTGTGCCATGTTTGTGACCCATCTGGGCCAAGGATGACCCTTACATTGACGATTTACCATGTTAAGGTCCGGTCTCGGTCCCATCGAAGCTCTAGGGTGATTTTTCGTCTGGTGAGGCGAGTTCCCTCACTAATAAATTGGTACATTAATGGGCTTTTCCTTTTCGACTTTTCATATTCCTTCTACTGCTTTTCTTTTCCGATGCATGACAGGCACCTTACCCCCAGTCTTTGGGAAAGAGAAAGATGAAAGAAAGTAACTAAATAGAAGTTGCTGTAGATATCAAGAAAACTGGCTTATATGTATTATATATATATATATATATATATATATATATATATAGTATATATATATATATTATATATTATATAGTATATATATTATATATATATATTATATATATTATATATTATATATATATATATATATAATATACAAAGGTGGGCATTAACGCCTTAAAGCGTATCCGTTAATTAACTCGTTTATTTTTTCGTTAACTTTTAACCCTTTCGTTAATTTCGAAAAAAAAAGTAACGGACTATTAACGCGTTACATTTGTGAATTAACGTTAAGGAGTTAAAATTTTCCCCAATCCGTTAACCGTGTCCTAATAATTTACGAATTTATAAAATATTTTCTTATCAGAATTTTAAATTGTAATTCAATTCGATTTTCAATAAGATATATTTTTTTCCAAAATTGCCTTAAGCTCCTCTTAATGCCAAAATGTGTTTATTCTTACACGTTATTATCCCGTTTTAGTAATGTTAAACATGTTTTTCTTAATGATGATTTCAATTCTATTGGTCAATAGAATAAAAGATAGTAACTGCTGCCGTTAATGATCATTAACTTCTTTCGTTTGTAACTTGAGCTTGGCTCTTTGTGACTAGTGAATATAGAAGAGGCATAATAGCGCTGATTTATAAAAAAAATATTATACCATTTTTG
>JABUQX010056582.1:0-25450 GCA_015478945.1 Trachelipus rathkii
TACCCAATTAAAATTCTCTGAAATGGAAAATTTTCCATCACTGAGAAAAATGGAGTCTTGTAACTCCGATGTATCCTCCTCTCACGTGAAGGCTTTGCGCCCATCTCACCATTCCGAAGATGCATGAGGCTCTAAAGTTTTTCTCTAGCCCCTTTGAGTACGCATGGCTTTTTTTTTCATTGAGGGTGCTAATTTTTTTTTGGGGGGGGAGAGAGGGGGGCTGTATCTTCAGGAGTACCTATTTTTCTATTTTTATTTATTTATCATTGCTTTTATTTCAAAATATTGATAAAATATTGATTTTATCAAAATTTTCTGGGGGAGCTGTAGCTCCTTAGGACTCCCCTGAAAATGTCACTATCTTAACATGTTCCATGTATTTCTCCTTTGTGTCAAAAAGGGTCTTTATCAAGCAAATAAAAATTGTATGTGTGTGAAAGTGGTCTTAATGTAATTTTTAACTTTATGTATTTGTAAATTTATAATTTTTCAAACTATTAAGTCCAAAAATTATTGTAATCGTTGGTTACTTTAAAGATTAATAATGAGTAGGATGTAACTCCTTTCAGTATGAGGATACATAATAGTTTACTGGACAATTCTAGCGTGTCTCAATTGGTAAAGCGACAGGGTTGCCAGGCAAGGAGCTAAGGTTCCATCACTCTTCCGGATCTTCGGTAGTAATTACTTACAACAGTTCCCCTCCTAAGAGGTGCTTGCTACCTTTAAAAAAAAAAATAGGAAAAAAAAAATCTCTACGTTTTAGAAGAGGATTTTTTTTTTTTTTTTTTTTTTTTTTTTTTAATTTTCATTTTTTACAGTTTATTTTTTGATTTTTTTGACAAGATCAAAAAAGACAAAAATAAAAAAGAACAAATCGGTGAAATGATAATAAAATTTAAAAAATTCTTTGTCTTAATATTTATCAATAATAATAATAATAATAATAATAATTAATAATAAAATAATAATAATAATAATAATAATAATACATAATAATTAAATAAATAATAATAATATATAATAATAATAATAATATATAAATTAAAAAATAAAATAATAATAATTAAAATAAAAATATTTTAAACTATTATTAATAATATAAATTAAAAAAAATTATAAAAATAATAATAATAATAATAATAATAATAATAATAATAATAATAATAATAATAATAATAATAATAATAATAATAATAATAATAATAATAATATAATAATAATAATTAATAATAATAATAATAATAATGAATAATAATATAGAAATTCTATGTCAGCTTTTGTTTTATATAAGTTTTACTTTTAACTTCTAATTCTCTAAATATTTTTTTCTGATTTTCATTTAATTTCCTAAATACTAGTCTAGGAAATAGTTTGCATAGAAAATATGAGATTAATAATTTAAATTTATTAGTTTTCTGACCGTTTCGTCCGTAAACTTTCGGACATCTTCAGAGTTTCGATTCTAACATTTGACATGAATTCATAATTACAAGATTTAAAAAAATTAAAGGTACAAATTGATTTAGATTTTACATTCGTATAATTACTTAATAAGTGAGAATACGTTTGAAATTTATGTTAATGTCTGGTTTTAAATGTTTTATGTAGTAAGCCTCAGCTATTTTCAGTTTTTGAGCTTCGCATGAGGAGTGCAAAATTTTGAATGACTGTGAGATATCAGGTATAGTTGTTTTGTTATGTTCCGTGAATAAATGTTCAGAAAAAAATATTTAGAGAATTAGAAGTTAAAAGTAAAACTTATATAATAATAATAATAATAATAATAATAATAATAATAATAATAATAATAATAATAATAATAATAATAATAATAATAATAATAATAATAATAATAATAATAATAATAATAATAATAATAACAATAACAATAACAATAACAATAACAATAACAATAACAATAACAATAACAATAATAATAATAATAATAATAATAATAATAATAATAATAATAATAATAATAATAATAATAATAATAATAATAATAATAATAATAATAATAATAATAATAATTACCTTCATATTTAAGGAATGTAATTGAATTAATTAAGCTTCTCTTAAAAATGATATTCTCATAAGATTGAATCCATTGATCAGAAAGAGTCAAAATTAAATTTCTCAGAATTGCAAAATAAAATAAATTTAGTTTCATTGCATTGAATTTTTATATAAAGGTAAAATATAATAAAAATGTTCTGCTCCTCAACATCTAATCTGTTTGCTACTTCTTCAAATGTCACCTAAAATTATATGATAGTAGGTGATATTTAATCAGCCTTCTATATTTAGCGAAATAACTTTATTTTCATCAAGATTAATTTTTAGTCCTTTAAAAAGTCACACTTGTTTGAACTCTAATACTGAGGCCGCAGTTTTTCTTTTCAATCAGTCACCAAAAGAGTATCATCTCATAATTGTTGAACGCTGATATCTGAATTACACTCTTATCTGCAACAAATCGACCCCTTTCACAATTCTATTCATATCTATAACGACATTAAATAACCATATAGACATAAATAAAAACTACTCTTAACAAAACATTTAAAACAACTCACCTTCCCGCATCTTAATCATAACACATTCTTCACTGCTCCCATAAAATGTTTTAATCACGTTTAATAACATTCCATTTACTTCATAAGTTTGCACTGCTCTGCCCAAGTTCATTTTTTGAACTCTGTCGCACGACTTTTCCAAATGAAGAAGGCATACAAAAACGACTTTCTTCTTTTCTGAGTATTTCTTTGCCAGCATTTTGAAAGTAAACACCTGATTCAGACATTCTTCACCATCTCTAAAACCACATTGATATTCCCAGAGTCTTTATCCTCAATTCTCTTAACTTTTTCTATTAGCACTCGTCCATATATTTTCTCTACTATACTCAACTTAATCCTTTGTAATTTGAACACTTCTTTTGTCACTCTTGCCCTTATAAATTGGTACAAGACAAGAGTCTTGTCAATCTTGAGTGGTATGTCGTACCTGTACCTTTCCCAACAAACATTAAACAGTCTTATCAACCACTCGGCAGAAATTTTACATTTCTCTTTTAACAATCCCACTTGCATATTGTCCTAATCAGAAAGTGTTTGCTTTCTTCAAGGCATTCACGATTTCAAAATTTGTAATATATTTGACAATTTCATTCCTAGTCTCTCCCTCTCTAATATTCTATAATGCACTAGCTTGTCTATTTTCCTCTTCTTCTATCCCTCCAACATTTAGTAATTCCTTCATAAAATTATCTATCCATCTTTTCTCGACTTCCGAAACATCTTAAACTAGATTCCAATTCAAAGTCTTTACACTAGTTAGAACCTAAGTTTTTTTTCTTACAAAATATTTTATTTCCCTCCTCATAATTTGCAACTATCTTCCATCCGATCAACCATTCTCTTTGCAGCCATCATTTCACACATTCCTTAATCCGCCGTGTGTTACCTAGCTATTAGTAGTCAAATATTTGGAATTTTTTTTCCTTTTAATAATAGATTCAGTTTTTAACTCCACCATTCGCTACCTTTTAGTTACTATTTTGCTTGTTTTTTTTTCACCAATCCTTTTTCCCTAAAATGTTTAAATTTTTGTACTTTTTTTTTTCACTTATCCTCATTTTTTGCTAATGTTCTTTCTTATTTCTTGAATATTCTCCATTCTCTATTATTTCAACTTCTGCAACTTCTACATTCCAATCTTTTCTTCCACTCTTCTTTCTCCCTTAGCTTTGATTCTATGGAATAGTGATCGGATACACCATCTGCTGCTCACCTCAACACTTTCACATCCACAAACCTATTCTTCTCCATTTCATTTACACTATCATTTGTCACTCCACTTACCGAGGTATACTTGTGTACACTCCTTTTATTAAATCATGTTTTATTTTAAACTTTTATTAAGAAGCTACCGGGGAGTAATCAGCAGAGCGACTGAGTCGTATGACACAGGGCCCGGGTTCAATTCTTCGTCCGGATTCTAGGTAGAAATTACCTAGAGTATTTCCCCTCCTAGAATAAGGTACTGTCCGTGAGATCTTAATTTTGAATATAAAATACTCTTTTTATCAAACCATGTGATATATATATATATATATATATATATATATATATATATATATATATATATATATATACTATATTATAATATATATATATATATATATATATATATATATATATATATATATATATATATATATATATATATATATATATATATATATATATATATATATATATATAATATATTATATATACTGAATATTAGAACTATGATATATATATCTATATTATATATATATATATATATAATAAATATTAAAATAACATATATAAATATATATATTGTATAAATATTAAATAGATATAATATTATAAACAAATATTTAAATACAATATATATATATATGATACTATATACATATATATATATATATATATATTATATATATGTATATGTGTATGATGGGGTAGGACACATTAAAGGTGGCAGAAGTAACAATTTGAAAGACTATTAAAAATATCAATTTATTTATCAGGACGTTTCGTAGACGTGACTGTCCAATTCTTTCCTCTTATCAAATATGAGGAATTTTTATTATAGTTCAAAAACAAATTAATTATTATAAGACATCTATACAATTATATAAAATGAATTTAAAAACAAAGTGGTGAAATTACATGATATGAGAATATTTTTAAATTTGATCATTTTTTTTTTTTTTTTCTCCTCTCCCCATCCCTGTTTTCAAGTTTGAATCTTTGAAAAATGAAAAAAATCTTTCAATAGATTTTTTAACAACAGTTCTTTCGCAGATTCACCTCCACCTCTATTAAAGTTTTCGCATGTATTTATATAAAAAGCTCTCACCAAACTTTCTTTTGTGTATTTTTTATATTAATAATTGGAACTGAGTTGTTGGGGGTTGATAAGGTGTCTTGTTATGGTTCTGTGTTAAACCAAAGATGAGTTAACGAAATCAATTCTTAGATCATATTTGTGCTCTTTCATTCTTCTTTTGTAGGTATTTGTTTCTTGAAAATAGCAACTTTTATATTCTGAGCAATTAATTATTATAAGTGCAATCCAGTTGAGCATTATCAGAAAATGTAGCTTGTTTTCACGATGGGTGGTAATGATTGATGATGAGAAAGATTAAATAGAAGAAATAAATAAATCGGAACCAAAGCCGGAGATCAAATTTGTTTTGGTATATAGTCAGTATATCGACCTTAATGTTTTGTGAGGCGGAGAGTTCGATTTTAGGAATCTTAGTTCTCTACGGGTCGTTATAATACCATACAGCGGGGTTCATAATATAAGTAATATCTTTATGGAGCTTTATGAAAGATTCTCATCCCGATTTTTCTACGGATTTCAAATTCTGGATTAGGTATGTTGATGACATTCTCGTAATTATAAATAAAAACAAATATCCTCTTAAATTTCTAGAACGCCTCAACAATAAACTTTTAAATATTCAGTTTATGGTTGAGGAAACACAATGAAATTGATTTTCTAAATTTAACAATAATTAAAATAGAAACAAGGAAACCAAAATTTAAAGTTTTTATAAAACCTACAAATTACAGAAATTGTGTTCACTGGTTCTCTAGGATAGCTCTAGCATAAAAAGAAGCTAATATCTTCCAATCTTTTTAAAGGCCTTAAAAAATGCAGTCCATATTTCTTCGATAATGAAGTGAATACAATATGTATACAGTTTTTGACACTAGGATAACCAAAGTTATTTATTTCTAAAGGGCTTTCGAAAGTAAAAAGTATAAAAAAAGCTTTCTACAACTCTTCTAGATCATAGTTTAACAAATAAAATATTCTAATACTTCCTGCTGAACCATATTTAACAGTCACAAAGAACCTTCTGCATAAAATTACAATTACTATAAAACTGACAATAATAGCAGCTCTATTGCGCTTTCAAAATGAAACTGAAAATGCTTTACATGCTTGATATAAGATTAATTGTATAGAATGTGACAGTTTGCTTTATTGGGGAAACAACTGACTATAAAAGGAGAATGAAACAGTACAAATATGATCTAAGAACTGATCCCGCTAACTCCTCTTTGGTTTAACACAGAACCTTAACAGGACACTTTATCAACCTCAAGAACTTGTCCCCAATTATTAATATATAAAAAAACACACGCACATAAGAGAAAGTTTGGTGAGAGCTTTCATATAAATACTTGCGAAAACTTTAATAGTGTTGGAGGTGAATATGAGAAAGACCTGTTGTTAAACAATCTATTGAAAGATTTCAATATTTTTCCGAAGATGCCGACTTGAAATTTCACAGGGATGGGAGAGAAGGAAGGAAAAAAATAGGTAGATGATAAAATATTTTAAAAAGTTCTTATATTAAGTATCTTCATCACTTTATTTTATAATTCTTAATTTTACATAATTGTATAGAGTTTTTCTTATAATTACTTTGTATTTAAACTATAATGTAAATTCTTCATATTTGATAAGCTGAATGAAATGAACAGTCACGTTATCGAAACGTCCTGATAAATAAATTTACATTTTTTTTAACTCTTTTATGGTCTTCCAAAATATTATATATATATATATATATATATATTATGTATATTTAATATATATAATATATTATATATATATATATATATATATATATATATATATATATATATATATATATATATATATAAATATATATATATATATACTATATATATATATATATATATATATATATTATATATATATATTATATATATATATATATATATATATATTATATTATATATTATATATTTATATATATATATATATATATATATATATATATATATGGCATAGAGATAATAGATAATGTACGTGCATCTGATTCAAAAGAATTTAGATAAGTTTTGGATGTGTTTGTTTGTTATATATTTCATGGGGACAAGTGTGCTGGTTATGTTAGGCAAATGCTAAAGTTTTAGAAAACCGAATAAAAATTTACATTTTCCAGTTTTCTCTCATATGCAGAGGAAGCCCTATATCTCCTTATTCTATCGTCATTGTCACTTCACGTCATGAAGCATTTTCAAGAACTTCCCCTATATACACTTCCTATCTCATCTCTCTCTCTCTCTCTCTCGTCTCTCTCTTCTCTCTCTCTCTCTCTCTGCTCCTCCATCTCTCGTCTCTCCATCTCTCTCTCTCTCTCTCCTCTCTCTCTCTCTCTCTCCTCTCTCTCTCTGCTCTCTCTCTCTCTCTCTCCCTCTCATCTCTCTCTCTCTCTCTCTCTCTCTCTTCTCTCCTCTATCTCTCTCTTTCTCTCTCTCTCTCTTCTCTCTCTCTCTCATTCTCTCCTCTCTCTCTCTCTTGTATACGCTATCCAATATTTTTGTGTTACCTTCATTTGTTGTTGTTGCTATTCGTAGTTGCTGTGATGATATTTTAGCTTAGTTATTGCTGAGTTTGTACGTTCGTTGTTGTTTCGTGTTGTTGTTGTTGTTGTTGTGTCACAGGCTTTAATTTCAACATTTCTACAGTGTTGCTGTGTGGATTTTGTGATAAAGAAACACGAATGGAAAATGAAGAAGGAGAACCGCCTAGAACATCTCTCACTCTCAATCCTCCGCTCCTACCTCCCACTCTATCGTCGTCCTCTCTCTTCCTCTGCCTCTCCTCCTTCTCTTACTCCTCTCTCACATTCTTCTCTTATCCTACTCTACTCCTTACCACCTCAACCTAAGACTAACTATACGCTAAACCATTCAATCACCTATCTCTCTCACTCTCATCTATCAAGGTTCACTCTCTCTCCCTACCCTCGTCCAAAAATCTCGGTCAACTGAACTGAGACAATATACTTTGCAACTCCGTAATTCATCTTACCTACTGAATCATTAACAATCAAAATGCAAAAAATATATATAATAGAATGATGATGACGGTGCTTAGAAAGTTTACAAAATTGTTTAAGATGGAGATGAAAGATTGTGGCTAAAGCTGGAAATATATTCGTTAAGTACTTTACCATATATATTTTAATTTTAGAGTAAAGGTAATTTGTGCTATGATCTGTATAGGCTATAACTGTTATAGGATATATTACTATATGTGACAATACCTATAGTTTTTTACATACATATAGATAGGTAAATTAAATATTTTTCTAACATATATAATATAATATATTATATATATAAATCAACACTTACCCCTCCTTAATGTTATTACACACTTAATATATATACAACACATATATATATATATATATAATATATATTATATATATATATATATATATATATAAATAATCACTACACACATATAGTTAATTAAGAGCATAGCACTCAAAGCTACAACATAATATATTATTATATACACTAACTACACCATATATAATAATAATAAATAGCTATATATACTCAACACATTCAATACTATAATTCTGATTATATTAATTATATACATACAGAGTTAATTTGTCACATGAAAACTTGGTCTTTCTTTCATAGCCAGGCTTAATTCTTTATCAGTAGACTATTATTCGGAGCAAAAGGGATTAACTTTCTTCGATTTAAAGCACTCTTCTATTATACGCCATATCTATCTATATTACTAATCACCTTGAATCTCAACCAGCACTATTGGAATGTAAATAATCTTTTTATTCATTTATTCTACTATTTTATATAACACAACATTATCTAGAAACATCGATTGAGATAATGATATATAAAACAAATAAATAATAATAATACATAACCATATATCAATAACCATAAAATAATATTAAATATCTAATATAAACCTATATATATAATATATATATATATTATTATATAATATATACATATATATATATAATATATATATATAATATATATAACCTATATATATAACAGTCCCCTTATTTATACCTATATACCTTCACTAGTCATGCACATCACTATTATCTCAATTTTATTACCACTTAATATATTAATGAACACACTTCAGCTTGTTCTATTATTCTCATATTATTACATAAATATATATCATTTATATTATACACAATGTTCTATTATATATAACTATCACTGACTCACACATCACTTATATATATGGTCTATGATACCACTTAGGGTATTCACATAATTTATTAACGTAACTATACCTATATAATTACTATATATCACATTAATAATTTAGTAATGATCTACCTTATTATAACAATTTATTATTCACAAAATATCATAATTAATATATAAACGATAAACTTTTTCAAGTAAGATCTAATCTATTAACCTTCACTTGTCTTCAAAAGGCTAGAATCAATTAATTGGGTTAGACAAAATCGGAAGAAATATGCGAAGTAATTAACCGTTAAGCGGAGAGTAAGGCATTAACTTTTCTTCGAATATTCAAGTCCCCCTTTTATAGGACCGCATATTACCGTCAATTAGAATGCTAATCCCCTTGCATAACTCTTTCTAGTTAGCAATAATGGATGCAAGTTTTGATTTCTTATATATAAATTCGTTATTGTATATATACACTATTTTGAACTTCCAATTCTATAGTATATACAAAAGATTGAAAAACCTATAGGTTTGAAAAGGCCCACGCTTGGACACGAGTCTTTTAAGTCCTGTATGCTTACCTGAATGACCACCGTGATGAAGCAGCCAGAAAGGACAGGATGAGTTCTCTATCCTGTCCAATTGACCATTATAATCACAATGTAATGGAGGGTGGAAGAAGTAACAGGTCACGACATAAAAAACACCTCATCTCCTCAACTGACATATTAAGCCGAATCGAAAGAAAAACGAAGTATAATCCAAACCCGGGGGTGGCGTGTAAAGCAGAGGTTCGG
The DNA here is from genome assembly GCA_015478945.1 of Trachelipus rathkii. Lineage (NCBI taxonomy): Eukaryota > Metazoa > Arthropoda > Malacostraca > Isopoda > Trachelipodidae > Trachelipus > Trachelipus rathkii. Next base: position 9,869 of record JABUQX010056582.1, read on the forward strand.
TGGCGAGTCTGAACAGCCGGGGACACCACCTGGTTGCGGGTGGCCTTTGGCGCGAAAGGCGAGCGGCAGACCTCGCCTATTAAGTCGGATCCAAAACGGGCGAGCGTGTCGGGAGAAGAAAACAATGTTGTGTGAGTGACGTAGGCGGGGCGAGAGGGAAGTAGATTTGAATGATGTAGTTCTATTGGCTTATACAAACTAGGTGTTGTAGTGTAAACATTCTAAGAGGTGGGTTTTTAGTATTAATGTTGTTATTAAGTGTGGGGATATAATAAAGGGGGTTTGCGGTGTGGGTGTGGGTGTGTGTGTGTTTGTGGTGTAATGGGTAGTATTGCCATAAGAACCATGTGGCTGATAATGACATCTCTTATGCTATGTTTGATGGAATATCGTCATCAACATACACTCGAATGTCGCAACTACGGTGCGCACGCACATAAGTAAAATATAAATAGAAAGGGGGGGGTCATACAAAACAGGTAACTAAGGGTAATAATAATAAATAATAATAATAATAATGTATCATTAATCAAGGTTACATAAAAATTATTACAGTTCAAAAATAAACAATATATGCTACGCGAGCTAGCTCGCTGGATTTCGGTATGCAACAACTTCCGCAAAATGTTGCTAGAAACACATATAATGCAATGTTAAAAGCACTCTCTATCTCGTAACTTGTTACTCCTAAATATATATAATATATCATATACTATATATATATATGACCATTGGCCCACCTCACTATTATATAATATATTAATAAATACATATAATATATATATATATAATATTATATATATATATATATAAATAAAATATACTATAGAGCGATTACCTATGTGAATTAATATATATATATATATAACTTATAATTAAATATAATAGTAAGATATATATATATAATAATAGCCATTTTTTTAAACATTTACCGAGGATAAATTAAACCTGATATATTATATATATAATATTGAGTTTTTTTTTATATATATTTTTATTTTTTATTCGTGAAATGATGTTTCTTACTGTGATTCATATTTTAGTTAGTATTATATACAGTTCACTTTCTAACTGTCTAATAAGTAGGTTATTACTTATGAATGCTCTATTGAAGCGTAATCTAAGAGGAGACTTGTTAGTTTCCTACTCGCTACTTGAAGTAGAGAGTAGAGGTTAATATATAGTTCCTACACATAAGACTAAACATATCCTAATATCTTTTTAAAAATCGTACAAGATAAAAAAAATGTCAGTCTTGCACTACATATCCATTTTATGTATGTTTTTTGTATATTGCGCTGCGCGGTGATCTTCTAAACGCTTTGTACCAGTCCATCTTGTTATTCTCGAGCAATTCTTTTTGTTGTATTGTATTTGTTTCTCTGTTAGGCTCACTTATCAGTAGTTTTAGTAGTAGACGCGCTCAGGATAATACTATTTGAATCAGTTCGTGGTACTCTTAATCTAAAATCTTGAATAATCGTTAACAATGTCTATCCACATATCAGTAGAATTAACATACATATTTGCTTAACTTAATACGATACTTTATTGAGAGATAATTCCAATTTACTATCTGACTGACTTATATGTTTTTAAAGATGCACTACATATATGTCTAACAAAAGTAGGTCGCAAGTAATAAATATGAAGACGACCTATCGTATGTGAATGAACTCAAATGCGAGTCAACTATAATTAAATGAAAGTGTGGATATTGTATTAGTATGCAGTTGATATTGTGATATAGACTCTTCTTCATTTGCCCAAGTTTTCTAGATGTAGACGTGATTGAAGAAGAATTGTGTTATTTCGTGTAAAAATATGTACATGTTATCATAAGAATTATTTTAACTGAAAAATTTTGTAGAAACTTCTAGTTGGCGATAGAGCGTTGTTCTTGTGACACGAGCCAACTGATAATCACGGGTCAAAATTTTGTAACAAGATTGCATTTGAAAACTTCGAAATGAGAGCAAATTTTTGGATATATAGTGTGGTAATATATACTAGAGTCTAATTATGAATTCAATTGAGGTTATTTTGAGTATACAAATAACCAATGGTAAACACACAATACGCAAAGTGGAGAATAGCAACTATTAATAAATCTCCTCGTCCGATAAGAAAGCACGCATGAGCAAGTCCAAGTGAAAAAACTGATCATTATTGTTTTTTTCGACATGGTAAGAAGGTATTGTCATATATATATAATTATAAGTAATATATTTTATAGTACTTTCAAGAACTGAAATATAATCATAGTTCCTTTATTCGAGAGTTGTCTGAGTAACGTACTTCCGAATAATCAAGTTCACGGCGAACTCTAGAACAAGAACATTTGTCAGACGATGTGGTGCGCGCCAATCGATAACGTGCCACTCACACTGCGCCTTTCAATTTAGTATATATTTCTGGCGAAGTATAATAACTATATCAATCATATATCTTAACCATATCTCTCATAAGCCCTGATTAGCCTCCGATTATAAAGATCCTACCCAATCTTTAATCACTTAAAATTGTATACCATGATAGTTTGAATAGGGTCACTTTATTTGGGACGACTCTGGAAAACCATGACCAAAATTACTGATACATCGTGGAACTTAATAACAACTACAGGAAAATGATCTCTCGCGGTAAGCTGCATGAACAGGGGAGAAACGTTGGAATACCGTGCCTATTATATTAGAGTCAAATGTATACCTCTTATACCCTCTAACGTGGGACTGGGATTTAGTTTTGTTAAGATAAGGTTTCATAACTCAAGGATAGATAATATACTTGTATATTCAGGTTATAAGTATCAATACATTAATTAGAATACTGCGACATCAAACTACACATAGCTTACTTATGGAAAATAAGTATATCTTATATTTTATACTACTATATTTAATAATAATAATAATAATATAATATATTATAGTATATAATAATTAATTAATTAGCCTTTAATATTACAATATAATATCATTAATATATATGAAGTTATTATATATGAATAAATATATATTATATATATTATATAATATATATTTAAAAACTATATTATAATTAATATGTATAATATAATATAGCCTTATATATTATAATTACCCCATATCTATACTATTCTATATACTATATAATTATCATACGTAAGTTGTTTATCATATATATAACGGCATATGGAGTGGGGTAGTGTTTTGGCGAGGTCAAAGAATACTACCCCGACATTATCCCATCCCCAACAGCCGTAATTAATTTACTGTGAGACTAACTGCTAAATATCTACAATTATGAGATATAATTATAATTAATAATATATATTGTATAATTATATATATTAATAATTATTTTAATATAAGATTAATTATTATAGGTATATGTTTTGTTTATAGTTTTATTAATTTATATTTATACATCATAAATATTATTAAGTTTTCATTAGAATTTTAACTTAAATATATATTTATTAGGAGAGTAATTCTATTATTTTATTTACTTATATAGTTATTATATTACTATTTATTATTATATATATTCTAATCTTAATATTAATTTATAAGAGTAATAAATATGTATGAGTCATTAGTTATTATTTTGTTTATTGATTATATAATTTTATTTATATCTAATATTTTTATTTATATTATTATTGATTTGTTTTATTACTTTTGTATCTTAGTTTTCAAACTATAAATGTTAGTAAATATTTATTTACCATATATTTACGAAAGATTTTTGTTTTTATAGTATATTTATATATGTCTATTTATAAGATGATTATTTTTAATAGTATTATAAATATTTTGTTTACCATTATATCATATTATGTGTGTATATATCATTATATTATTTATTTTTACATATATTTATGTATTTATTTTATTTATATTTTTATTTTTTATATGATATTATATATATTTATTATTTATTATTTATTTATTTTGTTATTATTTTATTATGTATATATATATTTTTTTATATTATATTTATTGTATTTAATATATTGTATGTATATTATATATATGTTGTTTATAATAATAGTATTATTTTATAGTGTATGTATTATAATATTTGTATAAGTTATTATATATTAGTATATTATTATAGAGTAATTATTTTATAATAATGTATTTTATGTTATATATATGTAATTAGGTTATTAGGTTATAATATACATGTATAATATATTATATTATAATATTGAGTAGTGTTTACCTCTTCAGTATTTCACACTGGCCATGATATGTCTAGTCAATTGGTATTGTAAAGGCAAAGTCATTCAGGACAGCCGTTTGCGGCTCTGCTGGCCTGCTTGTCACTATTGTCGCCGTTGTAGTCTTCGACAGTTAGTAGAAAACAACAGCTGTTTGCTCCCTAAGAATCATGGTACGCTCTGGAACTTGAGCTCGCGCTGGGAGATCCCAGTGATCGAGTTGCATAAATATAGATATATAATGACCTATGTAGTCTATTACTTCAATTGTTTAGTTCCTTCCTTATATCTACCGCTTATTCATTATAATGTGAAGATACAGTATGTTCGATCTTCTAGGATATACCGGTTCCCGTTCAATCAGAGGGATTGATGTATTCACCATATCCTATCTAACGCTCCGCTGTATCATTTAGTATATCCATAATACCTTTATTCATTATCACTGAGATGAGTGCAATTGTAGATACCATGCAATAGAGATGTAGCCTTGCACCGAGATGTGCTTTACGCATGCAAATTTTCACTGAGAGAGAATTCTGATGAGAGCTTAATCTCTCCCGATGATTAGAAGAATGAAATATATATAGAGAGCAGACCACGTACGCTAGTACTCAATAAGTTAATTACAACCATGAAAATATCTCTTACTGACATATAGTTAGCGTAACGTTCAAAACCTTTTGAATAAACGAGCAGGTGAGAGTATATTAGCAACTATCTCATTAAATGGGTCCTAGTGCTCATACTAAGAATAATACCTCTGGTACGATGTAAGCCGGAAGTCTAGGTACATGATGTTAGGACTTAGAGTAGCGAAGGGTATAGAGATTAAAGTAGCCTCATTTAGATTGATCTAATATCTGTTCTTCCTGAGTAATACGACTTATCGTAGTCGATAAAAGAGAGTATGCAATAGTTACTCTCTTTTCTAATCTATGAGAGGAGATCCTAGTTCATTCTCTATGTACAATGATCTTGGATATGGATAGATGAAACAATGTAACATGTGTATGAAATACTATTGGCAGCATTCCTTTTCCTTATGTTAGATTTGTGGATCATACTATTGTGTCTATTCTCGATTTGATCTCCTCTTAACTCTATTATTTTATACATTGCCTGTGATATCGTGCTCGACCTATAGCGATTGAGTTGGATAGATTTGCTAAGAATGAAGAAATACACTTCTTGGAGCATAATGAATCTATATATCAGTGGATGTATATTTTAAGGATACATTAAGGATGTCGTGATACTCATATCTGAATATTCGTGGAGATTTACATATAACAATCACTTATAGAAGACCTCACACTCTACGTATCCGCCTAATCGAGAGTTTAGGCACAAAGTAAAATCCGTCGAGAGCAGAATATAGAATGTACACGATATATCACAAATACAATCAAACGTTGAATTTCACTTTCGTAAAGATCCGCCCGGATATCATAAATGACCTTTTGTTCAAAAATATTATTGATGCATATTCCGTTCAAAGAATTAATTTAGAGCACGCTTTGATTGAAAAACCTGCATTGGAAGTAAATTTACCTACATAATTATTAATCTGAATACTGAACATTTAATATATAAATTCTGGATGTATTATACTTAATTTGATTCTGAAAGTATGAAGTTTGATTAACGAGAGTTAAATATGTTAGTTGATGTATTCTATTTATTAAAGAGTTATTACTACATGTGGTATAATAGTTAACTATATATGATTATTATTAGTGACGAGTAGCAAAAAATAGCAGTTCAATCATCAGTCACCATTAGTGTATTATATTGCGTATAGCAAAACGAATTGGATGAGATGCCAATGAAACAAATCGTCGATAAAATTTGATTATTTCATTTTTATTATTGTAAAGATTTAAAGGGATGAATTATCCTTATTAGTAAATAATAGTGATGTTTGGATCGGTTTGACCTTCAATTTCGTAAGGTGGTGTTCAAGGTTATGACACCGGTATCATTCATTTTTTTAATGAAAAGTCAACAAAAATATTAAGTTCTGTAAACTTTTGTTTACCCTTTAGAGTATATGTAGCAACAATCTGGAAAGCCATAAAATCAATATATATTATTTTTTCATTGTAGGCTTATTATTTATTATTTCTTCTATTCACATATTTATTGGTTTTAATTGGATTCAGAGGTAAATTTATTGAGTACCGAGTAAATATCGATCAAAAATTATAGTGCACTCTATCACTTATACATAGAATGAAACATAGAAAGATAAATTTCAGTTACTTCCATTAATAACATAGTCTGCCCCCTTTTAGAGTATATAAACTCTATTAGAGATAAAAATTCAACACAAAAATTAAAACAAAGAAAATTTGGTAAAATATAATTAGGTATTATTAAAAAATTGATTATCTTCACTTCGACTTACTCGAGTTCGAAACAATAAATCACTAACACTATCATATCATAATATTCTGTAATTGGCACCTTGATATATTATTTCATATGAATATATTCTGTACCTAATATGATTAATCATATCAACCGTTATTTCATTGGGAAACGCATAAAGTTGAGTAAACAGAGCATGCAGTCACGGTTCCCACGACATGTACCCTTGAGCGCCCCCGAGAGTATGACTGAGTTCAAAGGAGATTCACGATAAACTATAACGAATGAAGTAAATATTCAAGGACTCATTTATCTCACTGTTACACGTAATAACATAATAATGGTTGGTCCGAATCTTGCAGATTTACTCACTGAAGCATACCAACCCGGCTCTTAGTGAACTATACAACTCACCGAAATATGGTCAATTAACTATCAGGATTATATCTTTATCTCCTATATAATATTATTATAGGCTTGATACGACTATTGATTAGCTCACTGACTCATGGCTGTTTAACGAGTGTGGACATAGTGAGACGTTCAGAGTAGTAGACAATATTATGATTATATCATCATCTATCTGCTGCATTATTTTATGACCAGATGCTATATGGCGTTGCGAAATTTCGATACCTGCTAATCCTAACTCTGGAGGTTACACTAGGAAGATTAAGGTGCAACACGGGCCAAAGATGAGAGTATCAGTGATATCATACCTAGAACGTGCTAGGGGCCAGGGGTTACACCACGACCCGATCTGAATCACTAACTTTCGTACATAACTTCAACTAGCTGAGTATACATCATTTCCTCTCGCTCACTTGTGGTCGGTTTGACATTCTCTCTCTCACTGCATCTTTACGGCCGAGCCGCCCAAGGCTGCAGCTTTGCATCAATACTATGCACTAGATGTGCGATATATAAAAGTCCATCTGTGCTTGTTCGAATATCGTGCGAAACGGCACGTTTCGTGGTTTTCGTTCAAAATTCACCAGCATTGAATCAGTTCTCTCACCTCTGTCACATATAATACTTTTTATATATTATTTATATATAATATTCTATATTATATGTAACTATATAACTAATAATTATACTTATTATATATTATAATATATACATATAATCCATCCTTCTCTTTTGTTTTAATAACTGTATAACTAGTGTTACAAGTTTATATATACTTACCTATTCATATCATACACCCTATATATATATTACTATTAATTATGCAATATTCAATACTACTCTTAATAATATATATATACTATCTATATATATTACCCTTTCTATCCACTATTATAATTATTTATTTTTTTTTTCTATTTTCTCCACTTCCAATACGTGTAACTTATTTTTTTTATAGCTACATACCATAAGTTATGTAGAAATTTAATTGCTAAATTTTTTTTATAGTATTATATATATATTTTCTAATATTATTATCTATTATACTATACTATATATACTATATATTGGTCGATATATTACTTATATTCTATATATTATAACCACCTATTTATATTATATTATTATATATATATATATATATATTTATATTACTATATATTACTATTATATCTATATATTTTATATTTATTTCAAATGTTGGCATGGTTTATTACCTTTTTTATCCATTTTTATTTTATGTCTATTATTCTTTATATTTAAAAAATTCAAAAATTGCATAAAATTATTTTTATTACTACTTATTTTTATATGTTTTATTCACTAATTTATAATATTTTTTATTGAAATAATTGATACAGTGCCAATTATCAAAAATAGCAGTTAAGGCCCGATGTACGCCGGTTCACTTTCTTTTTTTGGCACTATAAATATTTTTTTTTTACAACGTCTATATTTGTTTTTAGGTCCTATTTACATTTATTTTTTTTAAAAAAAAAATTTCTAATATTTTTTTTCATATCTCGGCTCATTAAAGTCGTTAAAGCATCAGTAACAAGTACATCAATATAGGTGTTACTAACACCTAGGGGGATTAGTATGCTTTTGTTTATCTGCTTTTACTGCTTTAACTCATGTTTTACTCTGCTTTAACTCATGTTTTTACTGTCTTCAACATCACATATTTTTTAACATTACATTACCCTCTAAAGCAGTAAATCATGCTTTAAATCATTAGAAGTGCTTACTAACCTAGGGATTAGTATGGTAGGTTATTTACTGTCTCTGACTTTTGGATCTGTTTAACCCTCATGTAATTTACTGCCTTTAGAGTTCACTGGTATGTTGTAAACTGCTTTAACTCATATGTTTATATAAAATACCAAAACTAGCTTATAAACAATCACATATATCATATATGAAACATATACATATACGTTTACAGAGCACTCAATATATAAAATAATAATCAAATAGTAGATGGTGATGACTAACTCCAAGGGGTAGAAGGTGAGGATTAGTACATATAGCTATTTCATGTATTAAACTAAGACTGATAGTGATAATTATAAGCAATGATCATGGTACTCTCCACGGCTTAACTAGTGTCTCTGAGCTATCACTGACATTATACCGCTTCTATTTACGTTGATGTACGTATTCTCGCATTTATACGAGAGTATTTAACTCTAGGACTGATGTCGGAAACTATTATATTTTTTTACGTAGTGTTACATTATGTTTTTTATTTAAATAGTTTTTAATCTACTTTATATATAATAGTTTTATTTTAATTTTATTATAATTTTTATTAATTATATTATTATATATATATTAATTTAATAATTATGTAATTCTATATATATACTTAATGTTTTAATATATGAGATCCTACTATGTGTTCTCAGAGATATTCGATTTAATTAGTTGATGATGACACATCGATCAATCACACACCATCACACACACACAACCACACACACACACACACGACGCCACTCAGACTACACACTACACTTACACATCAACATCATATGAACTTACCACACACATTCACTATGCCACTTTAATTTACCCATAGACACTTACATTACACTTTACACATGCGGTCCACACACACACACATTCACTATGATACTTATACACACCTTCACTATGACTTACATTTGTCCATAGACACTTTCATTTAGCCTTACACTTCACACTACAGATTTACTCCTCACAGATTTACTTATCACTCACACGATTTCCTACACTCAACGCAGATTTACTTACCTTACTAGTTATTTTACAATTGCCACAATGGTGGTTGTAGAGTGTATTACTTAACATAATCACCGGAGGACAGGGGATCAATCGGGGTAGGTCAGTTGACACAGAATGGGACATTTTAAATTTACGAAAGGTGGCTTGCGGTGGTGAGTGAGTAAGGCAAGTCATGACATTTTCGATTCACACATACCCATCTGTTGTTTATCGTATCTTGTAGCCGTCTCACACTTGATACTACTTACACATATTAACGTAATACTTTATTAACAACATATTTAATTGGCTTATAGATATAACACGTAATATTATATTACTGTTATGTATTTCAATACTTAAAATCAATTCAAAGGTTTCTTAAAACTTCCTAATATAATAAAAATCCATAATTCTTTGAGCAAGAATTTATTAATTAATTTTTCTCTTTTAGTGCTTACAAAAGTTTAATGACCTATCAAGTTTTAAAATAACTTTACTTAAATTTTTTATGAAATTTTATTAAAACATCATAAAGAAATACTCTGCATGCTGTGCCTAAGAGATAAAGACGCCCCTAGCACCTCTACATCCAAGCTATGCACGATAATTGTTTTTTGACTTACTGCTTTTAATCATTTTAGCTCATGTCAATAAGTATGAATAACAAATAGTTCTTCTCTGGTAACATAATGTATTTTAAGAACATTTTTTAAAGATTTTTAATTTATTTAAATACTTCAATACATTTTATTATTCAATCGATTATACCTTCAAAATATCAAGTTTTTTTTTATATAATTCCGGGTTTTCTTTATTATTAGTATTATTATTATGTATGAGAATCATCCGAGAACCGAACTCCTTACGATACGAAACTGAATCTCCTTGTAGAATCTCTAGAATATACTTTAGGTCTAATTAGATAATCCTTTTGAGTAACCGGGCGATTAGCCTAATTCCAGGTCAAAATATATTTCAAATGACCTTATTTCTGTAAAATGTGGTACAATAACTAGATTAAGGCCTAATAAGGCCTAAATTCTAGATAAGCCTTTTTGTAACGGGCTAATATAAGTCCTCTTACCAAGGTCAAACAGTAATTCCCGGTATAGACAGAATCATTGTGTATTATATTTTTTATAATAAAACTAATTTCAACTGAACATCTGGATAAGATCCTTTAAGCAGGTAAAAGGAAATGTTTTCCTTACTGTGATTGGTCGGAAGGTTAATTCTTAATCTCTATTGGACCTCGGTATGTGATTGGTACATTATTTTATCGTCTTTGAAAATTACACTTTGTTCTTTAAACTTGTCTTTGAGCAGGTGTGTGTTTTTTATCTTTTCAGACCCAAACTCATTTTAAATCATATCATTTAGCTGTAACGGTGCAATTATCTGATTTGTTTAGATGTTTTAAGTTTTTACTGAGAAGGTATATCATGATATTAACAAATTACTTACATAGAGGTAAGTAATTATTAAATGAGTTCACTAGATAGATAATATATTATGTCACATAGTTCATAAGCTAACTCATGGTGCAGCATGAGCGCCACCACGCAAAGGCGCCAAAACCCCGCACCGCTGGTGCGTCCCGCGCGTCCCCGCCCTCCACGTACCCGCCCGCGCGTGCGCCCGCAGGCGCAATATTCGCGCTCCCGCCCGCGCGTGCGCCCGCAGGCGTCATATCCCCGCGTATTCGTCAATTTCGGTTCAGTGGATCAGCTGATTTCACACACACACGCCAATACACACACACCCACACACCACCACACACACACACACACCCACCTCATTATTCCACACTACACTTACACATATAAGTAATTATTTAAAACATTTTATTTTATTTTATTATTATAGCTTTATTTTTATATATTTAGATGTATGTTTATATTTAGAATACAAGGAAATTAGCTCACTACTCCTATCTACAACACCACACAACACACACACTCACAATAACACATACACACACTACACACACAAACACACACACACACGCACACTCACTACACATATAACGTATTACTGCTTAAAATACATTTTATTTTTATTTTATTTATATAGCTGTAGTTGTTATACTTCATCCCCGTACTTGTTATTATATTTAGAACACTCACATACATCAACCACGCCACATACACACCCACACCACTCCACACGCACACGTCACTTACATATAGCGTATAATTTATTAAAACATTTTAAATTATTATTATTTTGTTATTTACTTCATGCCCTATTGTTATTATTAATTTAGCAACACTGCCGCACTACACACACACCACGCATACCACACACACTTACACCACAACACTACTATCGCTCGATATTTTGATCCGTAACTTTGAATGCCTCAAAGCTTTGATGCCTCAACTTTGATGTCTCAGTTTTGAATGCCTCAACTTGATGCCTCAGCTTTTTGATGCTCAACTTGATACCTCAGCTTTGTTCCTCAGCTTTTGATGCCTCAACCTTTATGCCTTAGCTTTTGTACCTCAGCTTTAGTGGTTCATCTTTGATGACTCATCTTTGATGGCTTCATCTTTGATACACTTAATTGAATGATAGCTTATAGAGCAGTTACACTGTACTATAGACATTTACACTCTACACTTAACACACACTACCCTATATCTCTTATTCACACTACGCCATCACATAGAAACTTACGTTTCACCATACACTTACCTCACCCGCACACACATATTATATATATATATTCTTTATATATTAATTACTATATAATATATTATAATTATATATACATAATATATATATCTATATTTATTATACTATATATATATAATTTTCATTCTGCTAGAAAATTGCGCCTGCGGGCGCACGGGCGGCGGGAACGCGGAAATATTTGGCCTGCGGGCGCACGCGGCGGCGGGGACGCGGCGGACGCACCTGCGGGCGGGGTTGGCTGCCTTTGGGGTTGGCTCATGCTGAGCCATGGTGGTTGGCTTATGAACTAGTTGAATAAATTATTATATTTGAGTGAAATTAATAATTATTCCTCTATGTAAGAATTTAATATGAATATGATATCAGTAAGTAAATAATAAAACATTTATAATACAACTGATAACTTGTGCACCGCTTACAGCTAAAATGACTATGATTTTAACTGAGTTTGGGTCTAAAAGATGATAAAACACACACCTTTTATCCTTTATGTTTAAAGAAAACGTTATTTTAAAAGAACGATAAATAAAGTCTCGACAATCACATAGCGAAGTCAATGATATAAGATTAAGATTTACGGCAGAACTCGGTACACATAAAGAAACATAATCTATTTTACTGCTTAAAAGATCTTTCGGTATTTCGGAGCATGAAAGGTATATCAGTTTTTAGAAATATAGTTAATATAAAGAATAATAATAATAACAATGATTCGTTTGTCTATACGGGAATACTTTGACTGGGTTGGAATTAAATTAGCCGTCGCTACAAAAAGAGGTTATCCTAAGTTTAGGGCCTAAGATTTCGGCCTAACGTAGTTATGCGTACCAATTTCAGAAAAGGTCAGTTTGAAAATATTTTGACCTGTGGAATTAGGTTTAAATCGCCTCGGGTTACAAAAAAGGATTATCCTAAATTTAGACCTAAAGGATTTATTTCAACACATTTTACGGAGAGAGGTCAGTTTTCGTATCTGTAAGGAGTGCGGGTTGTTTGTGTTTTCTCAGTGTGATTGTCAATGTAACATACGATAGAGATAATATAAAGAAACGAATTATTAAAAAAACATTTGACATATATGACATTTAACATCGAGTGATAATATAAATGTAAGTGAATATATTGTTATTTTAAATGAAACCTTCGAATGGATTTTAATAAATACATGTAATGTTTCAGAAGAAAAACTTATTTTGTTATTTTTATACTTATTACTGGCTAAAGATGATGTAAAGCAGTAAGTCAATAGACAAAACGTGGCATAGCTTGATGTCGAGGGGTGCTAGGGGCTGGCCTTACGGATTTACTGATTTATTTTTTATAACACTTAATTAAAATATCATGTTTTTAATAAAATTCATAAAAATTTTAGTAAAAGTTATTTTAAATTATAGTTATACAAATTATTGCATAATTTTTAGACAGTTAATAATAAAATCTTTGCTCAAAGATAATGTTGATTTATTATAGAAAGTTTTAAAGAACTTTGAAACTAATTTTAGTTATATATAACTAGTTAGAGTGTTTAATTAAATAAAAGTTTTAAATAAATTATACGTTATAATGTGGATAAGTGAGTGTCGTTATGTGTGTGTAAGTGATGTGCGTGTGTGTGTGTGTGTAATCTGTGTGCAAGTGTAAGTAATATCTGTTAAGTGTAAGTAAATTGCGTGTGAGTTAAGTAAATCTCGTGAGTGTAAGTAAATCTGTTGGAGTGTAAGTAAATCTGTGTAGTGCAGTGTAATGTAATGTAAGTGTCTATGGACATGTAAGTGTCATGTGAATGGTGTATACTATCATAGTGGCAGATGGGTGGGGTGGTGGAACGCAATGTGTATAAGTGTAAATGTTAAGTGTCCATGGGTAAATGTAACGTGTCATACGTGAATGTGTGGTATAATGTCTAATATTATATCCATTTTACCGAAGCAATTTGGTGTTTGCGTGCGTGTGTGTGTGTGTGCTGTGTGTGTGTGTGGTGTGTGGTTGCGTATGTATATAACAATAGTCATGATGTAAATAACACTAAGTATAATAAAATAATAAATAAAAATAATAAATAATAATAAAATAAATAAAAATAATAATAAAAATAAATAAAAGTAATTTAAACAAATAAAACAAATGTTAATATATATGAGTTAAAGCAGTAAAAGCGCAGCTTAAACAGATAAAGCCAAGAAAGTTAAAGTGCAGAAAGTTAAAGCAGTAAAGGCGAAGTTAAAAGCAGTAAAACTGCATAAAGCGTAAAGCAGTAACAAAAACATACTAATACCACCTTGGTGTTAGGTCACACCTCTCTACCCGCCGGCGTAATATTACTGATTTACTGCTTAAGGTATGTAATGTATATGAATAGTGGGAGTTAAAGCAGTAAACATATGAAGTTTAAAGCAGTAAAACATAGTTAAAGCAGTAAAGATAAAATAAAAGCAGTAAAAAGTAAAAATAGCATACTAATCCCCCCTAGTGGTAGGTAACACCTTTTGTGTGTGTGTGTTAGTGTAGGTGTGTTAGTGTGTTTGACCCGCCCTCGTATGTTGAATCTGTACCTCAGTTTAACTATATCTTAAGGTATATGTAATAATATTGGTTAAAACAGTTAAAACATTATAAGTTAAAACAGTTAAAACATTAGTTAGGGCCCCCAGTTTTTTTAAAAATACAAAGTTTAAAAAGCATATCCCCTAGGTGTTAGGGTAACACCTCTATGGATGTATGATTTACTGCTTCTAAGGTATGTAATGTTATAAATATGTGAGTTAAAGCAGTAAACATATAAGTAAAAACAGTAAAACATGAGTTAAAATAGTAAGTAAAACAGTAAAAAAAAGCATACTAATCCCTAGTGTTAGGTTAACACCTCTATTGATTTATGATTTACTGCTTTAAGGTCTGTAAAGTAAATGTTTTTAATAAAAGTTGAATGGCTAAATAGAGTGCGCTAAGAATTGACCATGCGAAGACAAGGGTGGTCGTGTGTTTATACATGTGTATAAGTGTCTGTGTGTGTGTACAAGGTTCTATGGTGAGTGTAAGTGCATAGGGCTAGTGTAATTTGTTCTCTTCTGTTGTATGTAGTGTGTGTTGTGTGTGTGTGTATAAGTGTAATGTAAGTGTCTATGGGTAAATTTAAGTGTCATAGT
>JABUQX010056583.1:2500-7500 GCA_015478945.1 Trachelipus rathkii
AAACTTAGTACAAATCCTATGGCTTCCTAATTAATTATTTCAACTGTCTAATACTATCTATTTATGGTTTAAGGTAAATATCGCCATAGGTAGATAGCTTCCATCTCTAAGATATGGATTGGGACAGCTTCAAATGTCAATCGGACTTTCCGAAACAACAAACCTACTACTTTACTCAAGAGCGGAGGAAGGGAGGTTACTCGCCTCTAAACATCCCCGATGAGAGACAAAAAATCTTTCAACACCAAGGATGCTTCATGCTTCGATCAACAAGCATCATTCTTTAAATAATGGTGAGTAATTCTTCGTTTTCTTTGCTCAAGAGTCATTTAATTCGCCTAATTCGCAATCAATTAACTTTTTATTCTTTTCGATACAGTACGCCAATAGACGAATTCAGGGTCACTTTCCTATGAATCTCTGTCCATCACCATCTTAAAGGTTGCAAAGCATGGGAAGTCGCATAACAGCTCCAAAGATGATGGCTAACTTTTATTATTACTTCCTATGCATATTTTTATTATTTATATAATTATTAATGATTGTACGGAATTACCCTTTTTGTGCAGTGATTGTAATTAAAACTTATTTTTTATAGCAACTTTGGCAGTATCCTAATTTAAATTCATATTGCGTTAAAAGTTAAATTTTAACAAATTGAAAGATTTTTTTTTGCTGCTTTCGATCTTAACATTTTTGAAGATTTCAGTTCTTTCAGTTTTAGCAAATTGAAAGCTTTGTTTTCGGTCTTTTAACATTTTGAATGATTTAAATGTTCTATTCACATTAGAATTTTTATTTAAATTTTTTCATTGTTTATTTTCGTTTCAAGTTTAACATTTTCGAATTTTTCCAAGGATTTGTTTTGTCGCCTACTTCATCGAATGTTGGATTTGCCGTCTACATACTGCGTCTTATTTTCAGTTTTTTCTTCAGATTATCAATCATTCGAAAGAAGTGTTTCATCTATTTTGTGACGTATGGATCGGATCACCTACGGGAGGGTGTCAACCAAAGCGGAAGCTGATGAGTATTTTTATGATTTAAATTATTTTTTATTTTGTACGAATCCACTTAGTTTCTCGATCATTCATTTATTGAGTTAAATCTTTTCCCGTATCATGTTATCTGAATGACTCCCGTCCATAATGGAGGGAGTCATCCCCTCCCCCGAGTGTTTAAAAACTGTAATTTCTAATACATCGTTTCAAATATATGTCAAAAATGGGGGAGAGGGTTTTAACTCCATTTTTCAAAGGCATTATTTAAGAAAGCTTCTAAAGGCTATTCAGTTACTAATTGGAAACTGCTTACGACCAGTTATACCTTTTAAGCTCGACGATTCGAGTTTTTTTATAAAAGCTCTTCGATTAAGTCGAAGTTTCTATCGCTTAGCACTTAAATCTTGTCTAACGATGTAGTGCTCATTTCAAATAAATTATCAAGTCCGCATATCTAAGGATAGGATAGAGCGCTGAAAATCTTGTCATCTCGGTTTAAGAATAATCTAATCCTATTCAAAACGGCTTAATTTGTTAAGTTTATAATACCTAATCACTTCTCATAAATTCCTTCTAGATTTGGATTCTAATGCCACAGCAAACACTTTGATGTTGAGAAGTCCTCCTTCATTAGCATTAACGAAACATAAGTAGTTATTGCAGCAGTTCTCAAGTAACTGCAACTTTAAGGATCTATCAGCTATCATCGTGGATGCCTAGGTTTGTTTCATAAATTCTCCAGATCTTGTAAGTATTTTGTGAGCTTCTTTAATACAAAGGTATAACTTTACAAGTCTATTTCAATATCAAATTTCAATTAGGAATGCGTCTTAAGTGACAAATTCCAAATGCATTCGATTGGGCTTCATTTCGTCTAATTTTTATTAGTCGTGCTTTCTTACCTGAAATTTCAGGCTTCACTTACCTATATCGAGTGCATGCAAATCAAATTAAGAAATGTCTTATAAAAACATTTTCTTTATCTATCTCAATTATTAGAATGCGTCTTAATTGACAAATTCTAGAAAGTATTCGGGTCATTTTAAGAACATGTCAGTTCTACCCAAGAATAGCAATAGTTCAAATCGAATACGTTCGAGTCATTTTTTAGAATCTTTATTCTGCCCATAAAAGTAATAGCTTAGGACGAATGCTTTCATTTCAGACATTTAGGAACCTATTTGTTCCCTGTCTATTCGAATCAAATTACCTAGGTTAAAATTTGTATTAAGCCTTTATACGACTGTTTATATATGGTAAAACTTAGTACAAATCCTATGGCTTCTTAATTAATTATTTCACTGTCTAATACTATCTATTTATGGTTTAAGGTAAATATCGCCATAGGTAGATAGCTTCCATCTCTAAGATATGGATTGGGACAGCTTCAAATGTCAATCGGACTTTCCGAAACAACAAACCTACTACTTTACTCAAGAGCGGAGGAAGGGAGGTTACTCGCCTCTAAACATCCCCGATGAGAGACAAAAAATCTTTCAACACCAAGGATGCTTCATGCTTCGATCAACAAGCATCATTCTTTAAATAATGGTGAGTAATTCTTCGTTTTCTTTGCTCAAGAGTCATTTAATTCGCCTAATTCGCAATCAATTAACTTTTTATTCTTTTCGATACAGTACGCCAATAGACGAATTCAGGGTCACTTTCCTATGAATCTCTGTCCATCTCCATCTTAAAGGTTGCAAAGCATGGGAAGTCGCATAACAGCTCCAAAGATGATGGCTAACTTTTATTATTACTTCCTATGCATATTTTTATTATTTATATAATTATTAATGATTGTACGGAATTACCCTTTTTGTGCAGTGATTGTAATTAAAACTTATTTTTATAGCAACTTTGGCAGTATCCTAATTTAAATTCATATTGCGTTAAAAGTTAAATTTTAACATATATATATATATATATATTTATATATATATATATATATATATATATATTATATATATATATATATATATATATATATATATATTATTATTTTTTTATGTTTATTATTAATTAATTTTTTTTTATTAAATCTTGTATAATATAACATAACATAACATAACATAACATAACATAACATAACATAACATAATATAATATAATATAATATAATATAATATGATATAATATAATATAATATAATATATAATATAATATAATATAATATAATATAATATAATATAATATAATATAATATAATATAATATAATATAATATAATATAATATAATATAATATAATATAATATAATATAATATAATATAATATAATATAATATATATAATATACAAAGCACGTTTCCTTTCTGGGCTAAATAATTTGGATTGTACAGTACATAAAATAGATTTAAGAATTAAAAGTGGAGCAGACTCACAAAAGGAAATAAACGACCTTATTATCAAATGTCGCACAATTGTCGCTCATTTCCATCATTCAACCATGGCTAAATAAAAGTTAAAGAAATTTCAAAAAAGGTTCCAAATGCGTGTATTAGACGTTGTACATGATTCCCTACAAAACGGAACAGCAGTTTGCATATGTTGAAAAAAAAACGCAGAATTGAAAGAGTCGCTTTGTTTGTATTCTGCTAGTAAATGCTAAAATACCAATTCTTAACAAATTAGAATGGATAACATTATCTAGATGTGTGAAATCTCTAGAGCCTTATACAGAAATTACAAAAAATGGTTAGTGAATCGACATTCGACATCTGCAATTGGGGATGGCATACCTTTTATAGTTAGTCTTAAAAGCGCTCTTGAGATAACTGTATGTGATAAGCTTGAATGAAACATATGAACAATCATCGTCATTGCTTGAAGGTTATGGGAAAGGAAAGCAATTGATTAGTTACATGAATCAAACTTTGAAAGTTGTAACAGAAGATTTAACAGATTTGAAAATAAGTATATGCATAAAGGAGCGACATATCTTAATCCAAGAAATAAGGATAAATGTTTCTCGTATGCACAAATAACTAACTGCTCAAGTAAAATTTTCTTTAGCTCTGCTTAGTGATAACATGAAATTAAAAAATAAATATTTAGAAGATGCTGAATCAGAAAGAAAGCGAAAGAGAGATCCTTCACCAACAACTTGTTCCAGTACGCGCCACTAACTGAGACTCTGAGTGTAATCCTTGCTCCCAGGAGTAACGATAAAGAGGAGAATATCGCAAGCAGCACATAACTGGACCTCAAAGAAAAGTATTAAAAAAAAAAGACTGGGTCCACAGAAAGATGCTTTAAAATGGTGGAAGTATGAAAGCAAAGAATATCCAGATTTGGCAAAAGTTGCTTGCACAATCCTCAAGCTGCCCTCCGAGCAGTGTTGCCAGTGAACAACTTTTCAATGGCAATGGGCGTAACTATAAAGTCAGACGTGCCTTGACTTCATTGGGAGATAATACCAAAAAAAAGCTTTGAAATTTTTTAAAAAAACCCCCAATTAAACGGACTCATATATTAACATAGAATTGAATAGTAGAATAGAAAAGTTTAATAATATATATTATATATAGATATATAAATATATATATATATATATATATATATATATATATATATATATATATATTATTATATATTATATATAAATATATAATATAATATATATATATATATATTTCTAAATAGAAGCAAAAATATATAATACATATATATTAAATATATAAATATATATATATATATAATATTTATATATATTATATATATATATATATATATATATATATATATATATATATATATATATATATATATATATATATATATATATATATATATATATATATATATATATATATATATATATATTTATATATATTATATCATCAATTTTGATATAGTTATTAAAAAGGTCTTGATCGGCGAGCGATTTTCTTGTCATGAAATAAAAAAGGAATGTTTAAAAAAGATCGAAACAAAAAAATATATTTTTGCTCCGTAACGAAATTCAATAAATTTCGCTGTTAGTCACGAGGCGTCATCTC